>QNGE01002313.1:95675-106361 GCA_008508345.1 Paragonimus westermani | reverse complement strand
ACTACTCACCAGTAATCTTATCACAATTGTTTGACCGAAGTGTTGGTGGCCGGGACGGATCTTACGCCAAATTCTACTGCAAAATAACTTCTCTCATATCCACATCTTTTGTTGAAGTGCTCTCTACCAGGATACCACCCAATCTCATTTTTAGACACCCAGCGTGATTTAAGTGACCGCACCCTTACGGTGCTCGTCAAACAGCCAACAATGAACGTTTATTGCATCTCGGTGCTTATAACGGCTTGTACCCGACAGGTGCTAGCTATTTTCTAGAAAAAACTTCACCGGGTCTGGTGAAAGTAAACTCATTTGAGGGGACCACTGGATTGCAAATAGTCTCCGATATCTGAAAATGAAGGCATCGAGATTCGTTCTGACGGTGACAGTCAGTATACCTGGCTTTCTCTCGATTGATGTCTGTCAACTCCACTCCATAAACCAATTTGTCACTCCTCTCACGAAACAACCGTGTTCACTAAACATACGGTCTACACACACTATCAAGCGGACAACAGTATCTATTTATTTACCTATTTTGAGGGCACGGTTTTCCTGAGTTGCATCAGGGACAACTCTGAAACACTTACCTAAAACGTTTTCCTTAGAGATTCCCGCTTTGGTGGGGTCTAACGGTCATTGTTACCGATAGATCAACACCCTCTGACAGTAATTCACATAGTCAACACTCGCAGCTCGTCTCCATCATGAGAACACTGAACAATGCGCGTTCGATCGCACTCGCTTGTTGACGCAAACTGACTTCATCGTTTATCCAAATCTACTACGATTTCGTCCAATTTATCATGCGCCAAAATATCGGCGGTTAACTGTACACATTTGACAACAGATGATGCATGCAAAACGCCGGAATAAAATGACCAACCAGTGCAATCAAGGCTATCCGCCCAGGCATCTCATGTATGTTATACCAGAATGAGTTCAACACTGAGTGAAAGCTCCCGTTTTCAATACTGGATTTATAGGCGTCTAACTAGGGTTATCGATCTGGACTAACCACGGTTCCATCTACAGTCACGTCAGCCATCACGTGTACACAACCATGTCAGATAAGCACGTGAAACACGTTGCATTATACCAGTGTCATTGATGCGTCATGAATCAGACCGTTAAATCCAACCGGGAGAACTGGCCGGTAACTCAAGGGACTACTTCTACGGTTCAACGTGTTCCGTGATCATAGCTGGAAACAAACGCTAAACTGTGGTGTTTTTGTTTGCTCTTCCATTAGAAGAGCTCATTATCTCAAATTACGGCGTTCAACGGTGTCGTTCATAAACGACACTTTTTAAGCATTTAGGACACCAACTTACAGCGTACTGACATGTGAGTGCTAATTTTTCATCAAATATTTATTAAAACGTCATTCCTACATTCCATTGATTTAACTAACGGATTGAAACGTTGCAGAACGGACGGCACAGGGTTTTAAACATATATGGAAGGCTTACCATTAGGGCGCTTTAAAGAAAACGCGGAGTACAAGGATAAGTCATGAACCTTAAAATCGAGGACCAAGGACTCAACTCTAGGGCGTGGAGTTCCGAATTTGGAAAGCAGGGCTTAAAGGAGATTGAAAACACCGTGGTGTCTAGTTTTAGATTTACCTCGTCCACACCCTAGCAGTAGAAGATGAACTGATCAACTCTGGAACAGGGAGATTACAAAGTACCAAGATGTACCAAGGGGGATCAGCAGGAGTTTAGGGGGCCTGTATGAGGTATCAAACAAAATTTAAAAACATAGATGGCAAAGAGAACGACGAACATCAATGCACCACATGGTGACGTTCGTCACCAAATCAATCATGGATATATACTTATCACATGGCCGTCCGCTTTAATGGCGTGACTGTTTCCAAGAGTACAATTCGATCCGGAGCACGTGTGTGGATTCCCATCATACACTGTTATGTCCCAAGTTCGCTCTGCGCTTTGGTGGTAGACCACTTCACCGTCAACCACAAAATGACGTATCTAAACTGGAAAGGCCACAAGCGCCCTACACTTACCAATGTGAGCTTGCGTCTGGTCTAGGTTCTCCTGCCTGTTTTGTAGATGAAGGTTCAGCCTAAATTAAACAGCCGACAGTTCTGCTGCAGAAACTCTGGGTCAGTCAAGTTGTCCAAAATGACTGAGGTATGGCTAACATCATCCTCATTCTCATACATTTCCACACACTTTGTGCGCAAATCACAGACGGATTAGTCTGATTCCTATTGCGTCAAAGTTGCTCACAGTCGCTATAATTCGTAGACTAAAAAAACGAGCGAGAAACATATTCGTAAGCAGCATGCTGGGTTTCGCTCTGGCCGTGCATGTATTGATCACATCTTCACACTTCGTCGGGTGCTTGAACCCCACCATTCATACAAAGGCTAACAGTTGCTTTATTAGACATCAGACGGGTCTTCGATTAGGTTGACAGAATTGCACTCAGGGACTGTCTATCAAGGAACGGTATGCTTGAGAACTATGTGAACATACTGAAATCATTTACTGTCAGATCTCGGGCAGAGTTAGGGCTTATGGCGACATATTGCCGACCCAAGCAGGGCATGACAAGGTTATCCAGCCTCCTCCTTCCTATTCAACTTTACAGCAAACAAGATCATAGAGTGTGCCCCGAGAAAATGAGGGGTACGAAGGCACTCACTATGAAGTTTGGTCCAACAGGGCGCTCTCGACTGCCTGGCTGGGGTCCGAAATATACTGAACACCTTTGATTGAGGACGCTGTCTGATACGATAGAGAACAGAAGTAAATGGCGCTCACGTTGTGTCTCTAGGTGCATCCTAGTAACATTATGCGGGAAACTGACAGTCTTCTGAATGAGTGATCTGGCAGTAAAGTAGTCAATTTAGGAGTTCGGACGTAGGAACACTATCTGTTGTTCTTCACTTCTTCAAATTGGTGAAAGGTGCCGATTTTACAGTAAGACAACAAACCAAACCATACGTCGTATATTTCGAGGGTGTGACAACTTCCTTCAAAGATTGAGGTTTTGGACCGGAAGACCCGTAATGCTGCCCTCAAGTCCATAAGAAATCTACGAGACCTACTTATCTGAAAAGTATACAAGGAGGCCGAGGTACATGGGTCGACGACCGAATCAGGGGTTATTCCGAGGGGATCATGAAAATATAAGCTCCAGTGTACTGGTGGTTCTAGTCTAGACTGTGCTCAATCGATGTACCGAAATAAAATGGGCAACATAACGGGGGCACGCAGAAAGGCTGTGAAAATTTCTTCGGGGTTAGTTATCCTATTTTCGTGAATAACACTTCTTTTATGAAAACGATCCTAACGATATTCGGTCCACTATTTTTGATGAGCTTGACTCATTTGTTGAGAAAAAAGTTGTCAGAAGATGGGGCAGCAGTATCACTTTGTCGTAGGGTGTATCTGGAGGCTGAAAACACAGGATGATTTCAGATAGCTGGGGAACACATCAGTGTATCTGTGATTGATATTCGGCGTCGTTACGATCGAGATAACTAGAGCTAATGTTTGAGCTCAGTTAAAACTCCATTCGTTTCCAATCAGATTCTCAGGCAAGTTGTCAAGTATATTGAGTGTTACCCTGTTCACGGATTAGTGCGGATCATAGGCGCACTATCCAATCCTGTGTTATTGGCTTGGTCTAGTAAAAAAGGTCACCTTTTGAAGGCTATTCAACATCAACTATGTATACATGTACATAAGGAACTTAAAAAAGTATTATGCATCGATCAGCATCGCCCCTGACCACGACTGTACGTCATTATTGTAATCCAATCCTAACAATCAACAAACCTACCTTGGAAGAGTAGGCCATACACATTTGTGTTGTATAGCTGTTCCCCTAATAAGAAGCGTGATCATAAAGGTTTCATGAAGGCAACGAAAAACCTGGTTTTCGAAACGCCGGTTGCCACCACCAGCATAAATACCCTGCCTACAGTCACGTGATGAACTGGTAAACGTAGTAATCGATCATTTCAAGTGTCTGATAGCAAAAGTGGATGTCGATGAAGTTACCTACCAATCATGAACAAGCTCACCAGAATCTACTGACTGTCTGCCAGCAAAATAGATCTATTCTTATTGTCTGTGTGTAGAGTAACGGCAAATAATGAGTCACTAAAAGCTTTGACAACACTGTACATCAACCACTAATTCCGAAACCACTCTCTGTATACAATGTCAATGATTGGTTGGATAGGGGACAAAATTCACAACAATGAACCCAGATATTTGAAATAACGTATATGGCATGTACTTTTCGGAAATATGTTGTTCTTCTGCAACCTCTTCAATAATGAATAAAAAGTGGTTTTGAAGATCAGAACAACAGGCGTAGCGCAAAACACGAATCAAACTCAAATGACTGTGTGTGTATATTTACGATACAGTGAACTTCGACCACGATTCTGAGTAATACTTGACAGCATCTCCAATCACAGATGCACTGGATCCTTAGATTCTCAATCGCAGAGACGCGTTGAGTCAGTGCCTATTGTTTCATCGTTCGATGCATAATCACAGTTTAGTCATCAAGCTAACTTTCCGGGCTTACCGTAGGTTCAACAAGTGAGGCTCGATGAAACATGTCCAAACTAACGGAATCGATGGGCCGATGTCACACCAAATGTGGAGATGTTCAGATTGCCATCGTTGCAGGTGCGCCATCTGACAGTCTGTTTGCTCACATGATGACTGCGTCATACATGAACAAGTGTGCGGAAACAGTGATTGTCAGAGGTAAATAATTTGGAGAATATCGAACACTCTAATGGCTGTGACAAACTGACGTTGTTCGATGATCCCAAGAATCCAGTAAATCGGGCACAAACAAGAGTGTAATAGGACTCCAGACTGTTGCTTCGGAATCTCGTATACACCCTCCAACGGTAGTTAATAGCGACTAACCGAGAGGAAGACATGTGGCTAACTGACATTTGTAAGGTTACAAGTTCCGATTACCGAAAAAAACAGCTGGTGGTCAACGCAGGTCCTATTGTGATTTTGAATTAGGTCCAAGACATCAAGACCACGAATACGAGGTTCGGATGGTCACTACTGGAGTTTGAGCCTCTGAAGGTATTACAGCATCATTTGCAACTACTGCAAAGATGATCTGATTCAGAGCTGCAAGCAGAGTGCAAAACTAAGACAACGTTTAATGTCCAAGTAGCAAATTGGAGCTACCAAAGTTATGCTGTTCAAGAATGAGCAAACGATCGTTATGATGCAGTTATTGTAATGTGCGTTTCCCGAGTCAATAAGCATGCTGAAAAAGATACATCTAAGCAGTGTCACAGTTTTAAAACCGTCCAACGCCAAAAAAGGTAAATGGGAAGGTGTGCATCGATCAATGTTCTATCGCTGCAACAAATGTTGTTAATTGAACAGACACACGCTCAGCAGTCTCACTGGGCTAGTTCACATTAAGGGTTCCTCTAGGTTGTACACTCATCATAGGATATCAATCATCGGTATATATTGTCTGTTTGCCTGTTAGCGTCCATGTTTTTAACATGTCATTTACATTCCAAGAAATTTGGTGAACCGAATGCAACTCAGTTGTGTTTGTTTGCAAGATTTAAGTGCATTCATAACGGTTGTTTGAGTTTGCATGCTGAAATTATGGAGTAAGTTACGGCTTTCCTCCTTTTTCTTACATTTCTAAATTATTACGACTTTCTTCATCTCACAGCTGTATTACAGTACAACATTAACATCAACCACTGATGTGTTACTGTTGTCATTGTTGATAATGATGATAACAAGCTCTAAATATGGAGACCGAGTGTATGTTTAGTCGCACATATACAAATTATCATTTCTCCAGGAACAAGAAAGCTCCCTGTAGACACAGAGAATGAGTTCCCGCTGAGGGAAAAGTAGAAACAGATATACCATCACCGTAAGCGTTCTTCGTGCACACAAAGGTATGACAAACATTTTGCGAGATGTCATAGGGCAACATTTTTACTGCATCGCGTGAACACGTGTCACTCGCATCCTCTGTTAGTAACCGTCGGTTACCGTACGTTATTGCCTGGGAACGAGAATTTGGTTGATGCAGGGGAGAATAACAAAATCACAAAAGAATCGAAATCACTGGCACATATGATGAGAACAAGCCTAATGACAAAATCTGAGACCAGCGAAACCAGAGCCTAGTGCTCCTCCTTGAAATATGGCAGCTGAAACGCCTACTTGAATTTTGAAAGCTACGATCAAAAGTGAGTGTGGCGTCTATTCGATGCGTTACATATCTGACATGCAATGTAACTGCTTATATGTGCAGTTTCGTCACACACACGGAGTAACCACGATTCCAAAACGGCACGCACATATCAGCAAAGGTATGAACAAGATGGCTCTGATAGCAGTTCATACCACTACATTTGTTAAGAAGCTGCAGACTTCTCTGTCGTTGTTCTACTGTTTTTTAACCTGCAGTCACTGTTTTCAGCCTGAGGCAATAGCCATTTAGCCAGTTTTAATCCATTTAAGCGGGTATCCACTATTTTCGGCCGTATGTCATCAACGGGAACTAGCACTGATAATGCAACAGTCACTGTGCTCACGTCGAGTCGTACACGACCAAGTTATATACAGTGTGTTGCTGACCATAAAAGAGATGGACATACACGACAACATGCATCTACCATTCGTAAGTCTGTCTGCCCCGTAACGTGAAGGTCCCAGTTAAGTGGACACCAGGAGGTCTCAAGAGACCGCGTTGTGTGTATCAGATTATAGGCTACACTCTTCGCTTACCGAACAGTCACGGGCTAAAGACGAGAATTGGCCAAAAAACGATGATCATCGGTGGAAGAACGAGAGTCATTAGTCAAACTAGTGGTTGCAAACTAAAGGTCAATCAACAAGAGTGGAAGTACGAAGGGAAAACGTGTAGTTAAGAACACGGACAAACAAAAGAGAAGAGAAACAGATAAACGAAACCTGGTGGTAATAACGAAAACGGAATGGGAAAAGACAATACACGAAAGCCCGAAGGACTCGTACAAACACTCAAAGTCAAGGCTTGATACATAACATTTCAACCACCTCAGGTGACCTTTTTCAAGAGTGTGGAGGCTTAAATGGCATACATCTAAGTAGTTCTGAAGTTTGAGTAAGCATACATATTTCAACATTGGGACCAGAACGCGAGTCATAACCTCAAGGTGCTAGTTTGTTGAGGTTATCTGATAAACGATTGGACATAAACATTGGTGTTTAAATAACTCAATATAAACCGAACTCCCAGCGATGGCAAAGTGGGAAACCTAAATAAAAACTGATGGGCTTTTCGAATTTCATGATCCAGGGGGATGGACAGTCCGCACTTCGAAATACAAATTCAGTTTCACGTCTTGTCCTCCTGTTATTGATAAGGCAATGTTTCAACTAAGCGAACTGGTAAATAATCCTCATAACTTCATCTTCGAGTCTAAACTTATCGTTACTTGTACAAAACTGGAACAGTACTCTACAACATTAAACTGCAAAGTACACACTCATAGAGGTGAGTAAGGCGAAGCACACAGTTTAATATGACCCTTGGGAATTCGTTGATAATTGTCGATGTCATCATTCAGATGTGTAACTTTTCCACCAAGCAAAGCGAAAACGCCTCGACTCCGTGAATATTGTGGACAATCCTGTACTGCTTTGTCCACGACCAAATTGTTAGGCCACTCTTTATTGGCCCACTGGTGGTTGGCCCTCTCGTCCCTTTGCCACGTCCTGATAGGCCAATCGTTTGCGATCAACTATGTTTGATTGGTCCCAAGAACCAAATAATTCTGACCACGTGCTCACACGATTTGTGATACACATACATAACAGTGCTTGTACGTCCTAACTGTTTACTGCAATGAGAAGAACCGGAAACTATGGGCCGCTGCGTATGATTACCTAGTACAACTATTCACTACACGGTCACTGCAAAATAGCACAAACCAAGTCATAGGGATAGGATTAAATGTTCTCCCAAATGGAATCACTGCTATTCAGTGGGTGGTTAATCGTGGGCTACGCGGTGAAGCAATAAACTAGTTTGACCCGTTTACAGAATCAGTCTGTTTATCACAGCACTATCACAATTTGCACAAGAATAGAGCAGGTTTAGAATCAGTCAGTGTTGAGCAAAGTGCAAGCCCAGCAGCCAACGGCAGCGCGGTTATGATGACAAAATCACCCAAATATCAATAACCGGTTGACCTCCCACAAAGATTGATGCACGCATGTTGATACAGGTACACATACACAGCGTTAGAGTAAAAGCCTGAGAGTGGTGTGATGAACAGCATGTGAGTGAGCACGTGTTTGCCTTTGAAACCATGCGCATAGCAGAACGACGCAATAACGATCAACCTGATCGATGGATAATCACCGGTAGATAACCGTCCGATAACAAATATGGTAAGAATAACTAAAACACCTCATCAGTGTGATGCGGCATACCAAAAAACAACTAGCACAGATTCCGGAACAGCCGATTGCGTTACGTCCATTACTGTATACACTAAGTACCAGTCCAGCCACGGTTAAACGATCTCAGAACCTTATGGGTTTATTCAGAAGAAAACGCGAGGGAGGAGACGCACAGCAGTCCACGTCAAGTCTTCCTAAAACAACCAGTACTTCATGCGACGCTCTTTCGGGAGTTCATGGAATCACTTTGGTGACAAACGTATTGCTCTGCTGTCCGGTTGAGAACATCAGAGATAAACAAAGGGACTTTGGGGAACGGAAAGCCCAGGATATCCACACAATTCGTCCAGATCTGCGACTTGAAAAGGTCGCTCCGGAGTCGTAGCATTCAACGACAAAAGCAACAGAGAATGGAACAAATACAAATGATGGACCCGAACTGATTCCATAGAGAAACCGCGCTGCGGGTCGACCCCAGCGCTAGGAGAGATCACCGAACCTAACTGGCCAGCAATCGTTCACTTCAGGCTACACAGCACCTAGCTAATACAATGATTACGCGTCAGTCTGCCTGCTTTGTTGAGTACATTTAACTGTGCAGACCGGCCCATCAAGCAGTTTGAAATAATGTATCAGACACAGCTAATCGACGACTCCCTAACTTCGAGCTTAACAAGCAATGGCTCAGAAGCATGTGTTCCGGAATTCCTGACGGACCCGAGAAAACCCGCCATCCCAAATTGAAAAAACATCCACACTTGGTCGTAGCCCTCGACTGGATTGAACGGAGCGATTCTGGTTACTATCCTTTCAAGATGCCCGGGGAAACTTAGAAGTATTCACACAAGGTTGTGCTTAAGCGTTTAGGTAAGACTATTCAGTCACCTATTGAGGGGTTACTGAATACGTCGCTAACATGTCAGTCTCACAAACACGAGGGAGGATTTGCAAATTCCAACCCGGACAGGGATGTGCACCACTGAAGGAATTCAATGCAAGCGAAACTGGATTCTAGTGCTTCATTTTAGAGTAGGCTAGCTGAAAGGCTTATTTGATTCCAAAGAATGTGATCAAGTGTGAGTAACAAGTTGTGCGTACAATTTGGAATATTCTAAATCCCCGAAACTCTATGATTGGTTAAAACCGCTACTGTAGACCAAGGGCTCCAGAAACCGAGTATTGGCATCGCAGCTTTTGCTGTGTGTGCATTTCAAACACATTATTTTCAACAGGGAAATCAGAAGACCGGTTTTGCAAGATGGTAATACTATTTCGTATGTTCTCGTCAGTTGCTAACACATAACAGCGGTGAAAATAAAAAAATATTTAAGCGAATTAAGTTCATGCATCAAGTCAATGTATACACTAGTCTGTCATTGGCCCAAACCATGGCAGACAGAGGTTCAAGGTCAACAGCTTTTGCACACAGAGGATCGGTTTGCTACGCATGACTAGCAGCGCTTCGAGTGACTTAGTAATGACAGGCTTGTGATGACGCATCAACACGCGGAAAGCGTTTGTCGGGTCGACTACATGACCGGTCTCTAGCAGGTGTCTGGCGATCGACGAAGCCGGCTTGCGTTGTTTGGTAGGGTCGCGTCGGATCACACCACACATCAAGTCCTCGATATACTTGGGCACGTGTTCCTTCATTCTAAGTCACAGGGATCGATCAGTTCTGCTAATGTAAACGTCACTGCAGCTGCAGGTGAACTGGTAGATACAATGTGAAGTGGACAGCTCTGACGTCCGCGTCTTGATATGAGGAAGGGTGAGTGACTTGGTGCGACTGAGTAAGCGCAGTGTAGCTGCATTGTACGTTCTTTGGATGGCCTGCATCAGTCGTCGCGTTAGAAACGACATGTTACTCTCTCCTTTGTACGGTAACTGCATGTACACCGGTTTCTTCGGGACAGACGTTTCTTGTGGGTTTATTAGTTCCGGCTTACTGTGAAAGGTAATGAAACCCAGTGGATAACCGTTGGAGACCAAGGTGTCACGAATAAATTTCAGCTCCGTATCTAGTGTATCACCCGTGAATATAGTTCGCGCTCTGTGAAATAGACAACGAACCAACGAGCGTTTGTGTTGTATGGGGGAGAAACTGTTGGAATTCAAATATTGTCCTCCCCAGGTAGACTTGCGATGTACCGATCGACACATTGTACCGTCATTCCGTCGCTTGATGCTGATGTCCAGAAAGGCGAGCGTGTCTTCCTTTTCAAACTCGGAC
>QNGE01002313.1:46126-93072 GCA_008508345.1 Paragonimus westermani | reverse complement strand
TCCACATCAAATGAGCATAAATATTTGTCCCGAATATTCATTGTGTCAAGTAAGCCAGCAAGTTCAAAACTATCTTTCAGACAGAACTGAGTAATTCGGTCTCGAATGGGTTTCAAAAGTTTCGCAAGCCATTTAGCTACTTTGTGTTGTGGCGAGTTAGACACAGACAAAATCGGCCTGAGAGGAACGCCAGTCTTGTGAAGTTTCGGGAGTCCATATAGCTGTGGGACCAACATATTAGCGCCCTCAGATCGCTCAGATGTAACCAAAAATTGGTAGACTTGCTAACTAACTCAGTGTATTGAGTCTTAATTCGGGTTTAGCAGTAGAGAAAACATTGACATGGCACCATTCTCTAGTCAGCTTCAAGAAATGTTGAGTACAGTCACCTGCCGTAAAGAAAGCTTTCAACCCTGTCAAAAAAACAGGAGTGTACACGTTGCTCGCCAAGGTCGGATTTCTACCTAAGTTTCTTAAACTGCATATATCCTTCCGCGAAAACGTGACGTGAGCCATCCGTTGCAACGGTGTCTCAAAAAAGTCTCCCCCAATCATCAACAAAGCGAGAGAGTATGCTCACCCTACTACGAATTAAAAACTGGTGAATCCGAAAGGATATCGCACAGTGAGTTAGTCAGTGGTTCTGGATTTAACGGAACACCAGTCCTCTGTCAAATGTATGTAAATGTGACATGAAGACTGGTATCATCAACATTGTCATCATAGACAGCAATACATCAGAGTGGCCCATTGATGCTCAACTGCCGCACAATCATGAAGAAGAAGCAAACCCTACAGAAGAGAGGAAGAACACATGGAGGCGACGGAGAGGAAACTAACTACTAAAAGGTGTAGCCACCTCTACAATCAAATATTCAACGTCAAGTTGCCTACACTTAAACAATCGAGCGTCAATAGCAAGACAACTAGCTTCCTTACGACTTCCACTGATTGCGTCATCAAATACACTTACTTTACAGACAACGCGGACAAACAACGACAACATTCACGCCGATGAGCTCGGTTAGCCGCCATCTCACCTAACTTCTTAAGCCACCGACTCTGTGAGTCGCGAGGTCCCCAGCCCGGGAGACGAGCCCGATGTGCAGGGGCCAACCACCTCGTGAATGATTTCATTTGTCTAGGCCAGTTCATCCTGGCAAATCAGTACCACATTCCGGGAGATATTGCCAGTAGATCGCCGCCAGCAGAAGGTGAGAGTGGAACCAGGCGGATTCAGCAGTGACAATATAAGAAGGCGGAGGGTAACGTCACCAAGAGCAACTGCTAATGCGGCATTAACCTATCATAGTGAGAGTAGCCTGTTTTCCTAACAGCAGACAAAAGGAGTTGTGGGATTGGTTCATGGGAGAAGAAACCTGTTACCTCTAAAGACAGGCGGATGCTATCGAGGAATGACAACCCCGCGTCTAATGTGACCCAACGAGGGCACCAAATGAAAACCAAAAGGTTCCGATATGAGCGTTGTGTTTGCTGTTGTGCAAACAACAATGTGAACAAGAACGCTCAGTTCCAGGCCACAGTGAAAACAAACCCAGTCATGCAGTTGTCCAATGCAACACTACTATCAAACAAATCAAGCCATGGAAAAAAAACTATGCACTACATACGTCATGTAGAGAACACAGCATACAGGTTGCGACCACCTAAACGTATCAGTCTGCCTTGGGATGAAGTAGATTATGGGGACCTCCTGCTGCACACAACCTCCTCTTCCTTGTAACTTCTAGTGGCTATCTTTGAACACTTGAGCGTCCACTCCGATTGCTCACTTCCATCTAGTTCAACTTATTTTTACAGCTTCATAAGTTTTCAAATGTGTGTCACAATTCTACACGTCACGTTGCGATACTTTGTATGATATGAGCACTGCAAAGTTTGCACACTTCAGAATGAGTTGAAACATGTCAACTCAAATCAGTCGATTTATGATCTCAATAGAAGCGAAAATTGCGCGCGCGCGCACACACACATACACAGAGTCGGAATATAGTAAAATCGAAAGGAAGTTAAGTAAACACACCGTACAGGTACTATCCGCATCCGAGTGGGTTACCGTGGTGATCATATGAGTCGGGCGAGACTCAGGCCTGGATCGCAGTTTCGTCGATTTCGGAATGAAAACCGTCGGTGAAAATGGGGTTGGCGAAATATCACTGAGAGAGCTCGAAGGTGAGGCATTCGTGGCAGCTGGTTTTTCAAAATAAGGATGTGTCAACAAGGATGGACGTCGAGACTGGGAAGATCTTGGAATGGACATGAATGAAACTGCGCTATCAAATTGGCTGCTGTGAGAATCATCAGATGGTGAACAGGAATAAGTAGAAACTGCAGACATTCGATGTAGATTCCTGCACAACACAGGGGTTTAAAAGGAATGACAGCAGAAAAAAAACGAAAAATGAGACAGAAACAAACACCACTGGACAACTGTCTATAAAAAAATCAGGAGTTCAAACAAATCTCAAAGGAGGAACTTGAAGCTCCATGCTACTCCATCAGATCCACGTTTTATTTACCATTCAAGTAGTATGACATGCCGATATGATAAGAATACAGACTAGGAGTTCTCCACACAGTTACTGTAAGCCATCAGAAAAGCTTGCAGCTACGCGCATTAATAATGAAGAATCACGGTCTCTGAGAACTCGAGGCTGTAGGCTTAACAATAAGCAGCGCAAGTAGTTGGGTAAATGAATATGGGAGAGTTCTCAGAGGGACCCACTGATAAATACGCGCAGTGGGAAGACGAATAAACCGTTACAGCCAATCGTAGAGATCGACAGCAACAACACGGGTCTTAGGAAACATCAATTATGCTCATTGATGGCACTGTGACAAAATATTTGTAATCGGTCATCAAAACAGAATTGGTTAGCATATCCAGTGCGCATGGTTCTCTGAGTCACTTTTGGTCCATTGGTCACAGAAAATCATGTGATCATAGTTTTTTTACGAATCACATTGTAAACACAGGCGCCTCAGTGACTGAAGAGCAGTGTCCGAAGCATGGGGACAGCCAAACATCCTTTCCAGAGATAAACGTGGTTGTATGCTTGATCTTAAGTCACTAGTGTATTAGCAATGGAATCATTCTTGAGCCCAATCTAAACTAAACGCAACATTGCTGACAATTAGAGAACCGCTTGTGTATCAAGGAAGGGCACTGTACCCATAACAAAGGTCTCAAGAAAGTTGGAAGTTTCTGAAAGTGATTCTTGAAGGTACTACAAATCGAGAGACACTAAACAAAGTGATCTACAACAGTTTGCCCAAGATCATTCATGACACACTGTAGGTGCACTTACTCACCTTATTCACTTGTTTTCACTGGATAGGAAATGCCGAACAACTGGAACGTTTACTGAACTATTATGAAGCTTTTAACTACAACACAGACACTGAACACTTCCATCCTTCTCAAGAACACGATATACAACCGTTTTTGAGTGCTGCTCATCAATCTTATCCAAGTAATCACATTCAGCTGACACTGTGACATAGCCATATCTAACTATTGCTTCTACAAACTTGGGGGGATACAGCCTAATCCCATTGTGATTTTTCATGCATGTTGCTTTAACGCCCACTTCCCAAAAACAACCTAGATCGCAAATACTCCGTCAATGTTATTTTCGATGCACGGCAATCGGGAACAAGTGGTCTTAAAGTCATCTCGTATTGCCTAATTCGTCAAAATGTTTGGGCGGCTAATTCTCATTTGCTAAAAGCAACGATCACCGTAAGTGCAGCTGTGATGCCCAACTTCTTGTAGATGATATGACTACATTCCAGTCAATTGCAGTCAACCACCTAGGTGTTATCTTGAGCTATGATATGGATGGAGTCTGTGTGATTGACGTCTTCGCCAAAATCAAGAAATTTCCGTTTCTTCCCGTCCTATGCCCCAATTTTTAAATGTTTGCTTACCCACTCAATGATTGCACTGTTTCCCGTTATCCTCCCTAGCTTACCAACCAACGATTTCAAACCAATCTCCCAAGAGGGGTAAAATGTCTGTCCAGACGTAGTGACTAACCCAACATGAATTTTTTTTAATTGCGTTGCTGTGCAGTATCGTAAAGCTTGCCAAAAGCTGAAATCTTAGCAGAGCCTAATCATTCACTGTATGCTCCTTCTACTAAATCCAAACGTAGGCCATCAAGAAGATCATTTTCTCGTACCGGATCATATGGTACCTCCGTAGCTATTCCCGGCTGTATAAGGCGTAAACCAGCGTTGGACCCACCCCACCAGTTTTCCGTTCAATTCTCCGAGAGGTGAGCGTGTTGCAGTTGAAACTTCACCTTTCTAAGTGTGTGGAACGTTTCCTGACCGAATCTGATGAAGATGAAGAAAAACGCATTCGGTTCATTTCTACAGCCACTTCCAACTTACCCTCTTGAAAGACCACATGTTGAAAAAAGAACATTTAAATACAGATAGCGCTGGAATACCGAATCGCACTGTCAGTTTGAAATATGCCTGTAATACGATCATTGAGACTTTCCTCGACTAAATCTATGACGGCGGCCATATCTACTGTGTCGCAAATCGGACGTTCAACTAAGCCAACATACTGGAGGCGCATAGTTCTAAAACACTTTTCAATTGACGCTACCCCCAACTGTTATCAGCGTAGAAGAGGTGAGTACACCCCATTCGGACGAACCGGAACGTGCGACCAGTATGTGTGGTTGTGTGCATGCAAATCAAACGTTCATTGTTCTCTAGCCCGACTGGCTTCGACAACGCGACGTACCTGGTTAATCTCGTGAACATTGTGAACAAATCCGTTCAACTGTCACTTTGCAAGCAGTTATGAGGCAAGCCTTTATATTTAGTTCCAATATCTTCACCCAAAGGTCGGTCATTTCGACCCATTAGCGCAGCAGACAGCATCCCGCTTTTTAAAGGTACAGTCAGCTGTAACAATCAGTGAGAGATGCGAATCAAATCAGCGCGAACGGACCGTATGTGCATTCACCAATGCACGCCCGTTCTGTGGATCAGACGCTTGACAGTATCCGTTTACTAAATAGTAGGAATGGTTCTGAAAATATGGGGTGCATTGTACTAAGTCGATTTTCATATACAAAACGACGGCAAAATCAGAATAATACACCCTATTTCGTAGACGATGTTGCCACAGTACATTCGACGGTCTCCATTTTCTGCGTACAGCTAAGCGATATCAGTACACTTCATAACACTGCAGATTCAGTTGACACCCGTCTATTCTAAGTGGGCTAATAAATAGACTCGCAAAAACCACCGCGATTACGCTATAAGACCACTTTAGCAAGCTGTCTACCGGGAAAACCCAAATAGAGGGCTCTAAAGTTTCGTCCCAGAATCCAGCGCATCCTTTCAGCATGTTTTTCTCCAGGTAAATTAAACTCAGATCTGGTATCTATGGGTAGGTGTCGAGTGAGTATGTCCCAAGGATCAGCGATCAGATTTAAGTCCAAACTGCAGATTCTCTAGTCAAACATCTGTACCCTACAAAAAAGCGGACAAAATTCTGTGACCCGAGGCTTAAATGTCATGGCAGTTTTGCTGGAATATCACGTTTCTCTGGGCATATGATGCAACAAATATGAACAAACTGCAACAATAAGCCGAATTGAGAATTGATTAACAACAAATTTCTATCACGTTTCACTGAGGTTGGGTAATTTTCGCTCAGCATATGCAATGGTCCCTCTGAACGAAACCCTTCTATAAGTGCTCTCGGCTAAGAGAGAGGCGATTTCCCGGGAAAAAGTTTCATAACTCGTGTAGAATGAATAAGCACAAGAAACCAAACGGAAGTTGACAACAACAGGAAGGCCCAATGTTCGTGTTGTGTACGCAGGTACACATTTACAGGAATGCAATAGCTCTTAGCTGCAAACGCACTCGCAGTTAAAATACACCATAACAGCCATGTAAGCAACAAAACGGTATGGTAAACACAAGAACTACACGGAAAAGCATGCAACGTAAAACAAAATGGTGAATGTTTTAAGCTGCGTGTTCAACGATGGAACAGAATAGAGTGAAAACTCACAGTTCCGACGCAAACTTCTTTTGTTTACCAAATTGACTGGTGAAAAAACGGAGAAAATATCGAGCGTTGTTGCATACGCGAAGAAAGTGCATTGCATGTATCTGATCAGGCAATGAATATCACAATATAACAACAACCATTTTGGCATCCGCCACAGAACGCACTCAAACGTTAGATGTGATGGCGTGAACATTGTCGATGTTTAGCTGAGTTAACTATGACGTAGGTCAGTGAAATACACAACTTACGACTAAGTTTCGGTTGGATGGTGTAGGCACGCTGATGTTGAACGGTTGAGTTCATGCGTGAGCTCCTAGTATTTTTTTTATCCTCTCCGTTTTGTTTCCTAGCTAAGGCTTGGTTGTTTTATCTAGGGTTGTAGGGTAAGTAAACACTTATGTAAGCCACTGATGTGTTTCCGTTTATGATGACGATGACACAGTTTGCCTGATTTGAAGAAAGCTGCGCACAATAAACAAAACAGATTCCCCACTTTCTTGCAGTGTTGAACATCACTCATAGTTTGTCAAATTTGCCAAGATCACATTAAGTATGCGCCTCGTCAGACCCAGTGAGAATCGTTAAACGACAGTTCTGATTCTAACATGTTGAATAATTAAGGTACACTACAACCAGAAACACATATGTTCAAACTTGGTATAGATATTGGAGCGGTAGCAGTATCTTCGGGAAATGGGGAACACTCAAAATACGGCCCTCTTTATAACAAATAAGGTAATCAATTTAGTTTAATTCGGTGGAGTTGAAACGAGTATCAGTAAAACGAGTTATGTTTTCGATCGAATGTTATCATGAATGCACACAATCCTCTAAGTGAAGATGTTCAATCCAGAAACATCAAGTTTTTCGACCAAACTGGTTACCCTGAGAAAAGGTAGGTTTCGGCATTCACGGCTCCTTTTAAATTAACAATAACCTCTACCACTCTCTTCTTGGTGAGCACAGTTTTTGTGCGACCTAACCGATTCCAGATAGGTGCAAAAATCTAGATGGTGATCGACTTAACCAGGGCAATATTCGAAGTCTGTTGACGTCATTCGTTTAAATCACATCGGTCTAGTGACGCAGACCTAGACCAAAATATTGTTGAAAAACAACTGTTGTTGTTTATACTTTTCTGTGAGCATTTGAGCATGATATGGGTGTTTGGTAAGCCTTCCGAACTCAGGAATTCTTTTGGTAGCGGCCCAGACCGATCCTGGAAAGCGCTAAGTCGGGACAGCGTCAGTTTTTGTGAACGGTCTCACTCTGATGTAAGCGATCACTTTTTATCCGCGTCCTGCTTTGCTTCTCATGTTTCCGAGTGCAAGAGAGCACGTTGTCTATTTCATTACAGCGCATCGGAAATTGTTTAGAAATAAGTAATCCAGTATCTTGAGTTGTCTACTCATAACTTGTCAATTCACGTCACCGTTCGATACAACACGTTTCTGTAACCATCCGGTGAGGCAATGACCTCTGGCTTAATCCACCTGATCGAGCACAAAAGTATGCCTTTGATGTGTTATCAATTCAATGACTCAATACTAAACGATTAGAATTGAAAACTAAGCATGCAGGAACGACGAGCCGTGAACTACTACAAAGAATGGTACAAAGTACACGTTTGATGTAGACGAGTGCCAACCGCGACGGTACGACTATACAAGCTACCTATAAAAGGGGGACCATTCTTTTATCGGGCAAGATAGGTTCAGATTCCATAAACAATCACGTGACTGACATCTACGTAATTCCAGTTAATATATAGACAATCTTACCAAGTACTCGATATTGAATCCAGTTCTGGTTCGATTTCCAACGACAATTGACGGCTGTGCATAGGATAGAAACTAAAACTAAGGTACTGGTTCCGATATCAAAATTAACTGAAAACTAAACAAAAATGAACTAGTTTGGAAGGACTGATATCTTAAGATAGACTTATTCCTGAAAAAAATTGGCTTCGGCTAATTGAGAAAGTCGTTCTCCCGAATCGTCAGGTGAAATTCATGTGCTACAGCGGTATGGGGATTAACTGAGTACAAGTGTGACACTTCTGGGGTCTCGGCACATGCGTGCACAGGTGATTAAGTAGTTTTTCAAAATGGGTTACTGACCCCGGTCCATGTAGTCAATTGCCCCTAATCGCAAAAAAAAACATTTATGGTTCATTTTGATCAGATGACTCCCGAGACCAACAAGACGTGGACGTTTTTAAAGCCACGTCAACAATAATGGCAGAACAGAACCAGGCGAGAAAGAAAACTCAACGAACAGCAGGCACTCATAGAAGGTCGGGCAAGCTAGATTATAGAAGCACCAACTACAGTAATTTGCTTTCTCCATTCAGAGTGAGTGGAAAATCTGCCAGTGCAAACACGCAAAAAGGCGGCAAGCCAGGATGATCGGAATGTATTCCAGTGTACACATGCAATCTCTACCGGCTGAGTTTAGGGCTGAAACAGAAATAGACTTTTTTTAAAACCAGTACTGTATCGGGTGCGCTTGCACCATAGATTGCAACACGCCGATACATTCCGGCGTATAAAACATCCTTCCCCAATCCCGATTTTGGATAACGAAATCAGAAGACCGGTTTTTGCGATATGGTGACAGCATTCCGTATGTTCTCGTCAGCTGCTACGCATAACAGCGATGGAAGTGAAACACAATTAGGATGAGGGAACACGTTCCCAAATATATCGTGGACTTAATGTGTGGTGTGATCGATTTCAGCCTATAAAGATAGAGAAGCGTAACAGTTGAGTGAAGAAATTCACACACCGTCATGTAGCTTCGGTGGCGTTGATTCCGTAGTCTGGTTGACAAGTATCTGGACTATGATCTGACGAGTATTCACGAGTGGTGGGTTCCACTCTCCGACGTGCGTACTGCTGATGAGACCCAACAAGGTCGAAACAACTGTCCACCACTTCTCTGGTGCCTACTGGGACCAAACTTTTGCAAAATACTCACAGCTATTGAACAGGTTACTGCATGTTTGGTGATGCAGCAGATGGGTCATCATTCTATCACATAAACAAATCAATGAATGCGGACTGTATGTTCTGATAGACTAAGTTACCAAAAGGAGAACTCGAAATCCATACGCAAAATGGCTATCAATTCATGTACGTTATCATCGCACGGTCACAACTGCAAGCTCTGATGAGTAGTAGGGGATTTTGGCTTTTCATATAAATTAAAAATCATCCACAATTGACCACAGCTGTCGCGTTACCATAGGTACTGCAGCCAGTCTCTTTGGAAAAGAAGCACTAGATTCGACCTTGTTAGGGGTCGTCAGCAGTGCACATTCTTTCCATGGTTGACAAGCTCGATGTGAGCATACAGAAAACCTCCTCCATCTCCACCTTCTCTTGAATTCACATTCTAAACAAGAAACGCGGATAATGACCTTTCAATCAGATTAGCAAGATAAAGTGATTCATCCAAGACAAGACCAAACTGTCTGATCGTGGTTGCGTTCTACGAAAAACGTAACTTTGATCTGAATTGCAGAGGCCTGACTGCTTGTCGCTCACACAATCTCCAGTCATGATAACAGAGTGGGGTCTCGACTTGTCTATCCAGGTGACGCGATTCCACATACCGTTGCTCTATGCACAGTGTCTCATCGTCCAACCCATTTCCATCGGAAGAGATACACGTAAAGGATGTCTCGATAGAGTACTCATGCCACTGAACTGTTGCCATAATGTGCTTAAGAACGCTAAAAAGTTATCAGGTTAATTCACAGCACGGAAGAAATCATTGGTAGTTAATTTACATTAACTAATTCTACAGGAACGACTGGAATGGTTACGGTTCTCACTACGTGCTAATCATGAACGTAAAACCTCATTACCAACAGCTGATATGTTACTCAAACTCTACTTTAGGTGGCACCGAGAATAATACCAGAATTAAAATTGTTTAGATTGTGCCACGGTGCAGAACCAAAATTCCATCGAAACAAACATAGACAAGCTATGGTGGTGTACACATCGAAGACGTGAGACGAGGTATTTTGTAGGCAAAACTGTCAACCATGCCACCTTGAGTAAAAGTTGAGGACACTTTTAATGACCGACTATTTAGTTACCTATTCAAGTTTCCCGTTTGGTTTACGAATTTTTGAACGAGGGGATATGCTAAATAGTATGCATAGCGTACGTGGGCGGAATTGAGGGAGAAAAACGAGTGTGGTGATCGATTTTTGATAGACAACCTCGAGTTCAAAGAGTTCTTGTCTGATGCGTTGGTGTTCTATACAGATATATATGGCCGATGGTGATATTAGTAGGGTTGAAATGCATACGTTTTACCGGTGTGTAGACCGTGAGAGTGGAGCTCACAATGAGGGGACGCTATCACAAAAGTCTAACTGTACCAACTGATAAACATCGTAAATAGTGATTATTCGTTGATAACAAAGTGGTATGCTCACAATGCCGGTCACGTCTACATCAGCCCGGTCAGACGAAATCTGAAAATCAGTGTTAAAACCACCCGTAAAAACCACATTGGAAACTTCCGAGGAAATCGCGGGACTATTCGAGTCCACTTCGTAGTAGCTTCAAAGCACTTACGTTAGGTGAAAAACGGGATCTAAACATTACGACGTCATCGATTACTTCGTTTATGACCACAACATTTAGCCTCGATTACTTTTCATTGTAAGGTTGAGCATGTTGGCACTTGATAACTAGCATGCGATCGGAAAAGCCACAAAATCAAATGCTAATTTGATGTATGAAAGTAAAACTTCACCTAACCGCGTGAATCAGATGGGGTGATATTGTGAAATAATTAAAACAGAAGTATGCATGTTATGGACCGGGGGTTTAGTGTTACCGACCGAAAGTAAACAGTTGCTAGACACGTCTTGACCACCGGTCATGCTACCGATCGATCTTGTGCATTCAAAATCCTGTTGCGCCATTCTAACCCGAGATTCTTACGGTTCGCTGAAGCAGTTGCAATTAATCGACTCAAACCAGCTCTCTGTGTCCAGAAACAACTGTTCGTGACCCTTCCCTGGACTTAATGTCTTATTCTTACTCGCTTACTGATTTTCCACCCCTCGAATCGATTGTTTTAAAAAAAGCCCACCCGTGTTATTGTAAGTTTGGTACTGATGAGTCAATACGACATGCTTGCATCTACCAGTTTTCATGTTCTATCTGCTCTGTTCAGACTGTATACAGCCTGCGCTCGAAATGAACCAGAAACTCACGCTTCTTCTTCCGTTAGCACGGGGAACGCGTCCAACCAGCGTGCATACAAAACGTCCGAATGTAGTCGATAGGACTCCGCTGAATATTGAAGAATGTACAAATCTTTGAGAAACTCAGCTTCACGCATGTGTTTCTCAAAGTTGATCAACGTTCCTGACTGTAGGTCCGGCGCGATTTTCATTGGCTTTTGGTGAAAAGTGAACCGGGAATCAGCACATGAAGAACAAACGTAGACAAAAAGCAGAGCAACACAAACGATAAACTGAAACCCAGAGAAACGGCTTGGGGAAAAGGATACTCATATCAGCATAACTATAAGTAATGCTACCGGCAACGCTCTGTTAATTTGATAGACAGAGTCCGTGTCAGGACCAGAGTGCAACGATAATGAGTGCAAGAATTAGGTTTTGCGAAAGCCCTAACTGTTTCCGTTTAATCAGCACAGTATTATCAGGCGTTCTAATTATTTCGTCTCAAACGTCGACACAAGAGTATCCTGTGCAGTCACACAGGGATTTTCGGCTACGAAAACTACCACAACACCACCACTATTCCCAACCACAAGTGCGAACAAAAATTTCCGTGGATTCTCACTGCTATGCGTTCAGTTTTCAATCAACTCTAAACAAATGGGTTCAGGATTCACTGAAATTCGGGTTGGATAGGGAGTCGCAGAAGACTCATAAAAAAGGTGTGGGCGTGTAACAGCCTGCGGGGAGCTAGTTAAGGTATTGAATAAAAGTTGGACTATATTTGGGGAGAGAAGATAACCGTTCGCAGATTTATCCGTTGGTACACACGGGATAAGGACCTTTGTGTTTTCCCGTCTCCGTGTTCATCGGTTAATAAAATGAATAAAAGGAAATTTCAATAAAGCTACTGACAAGCAGTCATGTCAGTAACTTTATTGAAATTTGTACCGGCGTTGTGCCGGATTGACTAAACGGACTTACGGGTGATTTACATGCGATCCGAGCTGCCGACCGAGAACGAGGACTACGAGGAACGTGGGTGGTCAGGTTACTGATGGCTACCCGTCTTTTATTGCCGATCTTATTCTTGCTGACGAAATCGCCGGATGTAGATGGATTCGACGCAGATGATGAAGAACAGGAAGATGAAGGGGAGGACAGATTTGAGGTAATCGATTTGCCCGACGGTGACGCGAGACTGGGTCGTTCATGTATACCAGATCGCAGGTGCTTCGAATTACCAGAGTCTTCGCCATCAGGAAATGCGTAGTTGAGAAACGTTAAATCTTGAAAAAACAGACCCAAGTAAGGAATGATGCCGGGGATTGGTGATGCATTTTGCTGATATGGAGAAAGAAAGCAAGAATATCTGTTAGCGAGACATGACGATTTCTGGATGTATCATCGTTACCTAAAACAGCAATATATACGTGGTTCACAATCAATAAGCACTTACTAGGAAAATAAGAAATGGAAGGAATAGAACTCAGCTAATGAAAACAACTATGTGATTACTAGAAACGGCTACTGGGTGGTTAGAGTGCTAGAATTAGTGCCACTACGTCAGGAAAAATGCTACAGCCTTCTTCTAACTCTCAACTGAGAGAACTACGAAACTTTGGATAATCAGATCGCAGCTGGCATGAGCAATTTTGTCAACACGACCATCCTCCTGTGCACTTTAGCCTGGAAGACCATCGAGATGCACAACGTGCAACATCACGTCAAAGTCCAGTCACGCTAAGGCGATTTTCAAGGGTATAGCAACATAATCAAGTATATATGAATTTCAGTGATCCCTGAGCCCTGCAGAGTTGCATTTCAATGGCAGCATGTTATGTGATGTAGGTGTTCATTGCTTTAAACATGCATGGTCTGTCAATTCACTACCTGAGTAGGCGGCCACAGTAAACCGTACTTAGATACGTCAGTGATGTGGATTCTTGAATTCACCACATGAGTGTCTACAACCGGGCAGTGTGAAAAACAGCCAGGCGATACCAATTACGAAACGACTGTGTTTAGTTCTTCACATATGTGTACACTATATTCTTTCATTTAACATTGAAATTTCTCGTAGATCGTATGTGACACTTGTGATACGGATATAAACGTTGATAGTAAACCGCATTCTTATTTTATGCCGAAACCGAGCGTTTTCAACATTGTGCACGATTGTAATTTTTTATGATCAAAGACGGATAAAAGTGGAGCAAACGGAGATTCCGTTTAAGTTCACAGTATCCCAGACAATGGTTTCCAGAGGTTTGTTTTTTGCTCCATAAAAAATGAGCCATGGCTGCAGATACATTCATCCGGTATATCCAAGTGACTAGTGAAAGACCAAAGAAAACACATGACTCACATCACAGCCCATCTGAGGTCGTCCAGAATGAACGAGTCCAGGACTAGATGGAGAATATTTTTTCTGAAACCGAAAAGAGGAAGAGACAAACTTTGAAAACGGAGTCGATCGACTGTTCATCTTGAAAATTCGAGATATATCTCGATATCAAACCCCCGTAAGATGGGTAAGAATCACCACCGGCTTGAACAAAGAAAAAAAGGTGTATTAAAGTGATGCTAATAGCTAAACACCCTTTGAGAAGCTTAACGGACATTAGTCACCGACTCTAAACATTCTCAAAAATGGTATGCGATCAGTGCTGTGTACCACAGAACTCTTGAGACAGAATCTCGGCTACCAAAGTCGTTCTCATCAAGAAAATCCATTCAAGAGTCTGTCGTCAACTCTAGCTGGCTTAGACCAGTGGAACCGTTCCTTGAAGCGTCCGATCCATCTGTCAAAAAGCCGCAATAAGCCGTGAATTCATGAGCCATTTTTTGCAAGTAAAGTCCAACCAACAAATTGCCGATAACCAACGCAATCATGATTCAGGGTGAACAGCACCCGGTTATTCCCTGATGACGAACGATATAACAAAACGGGCGCAAACAACGCTGTGATTTCTGCGAAATGAGCTACCATCTTTGGTGGAGTGGCACCGTCGATAGCCGACGGCGATATGATCAATTTGTGACCATGGTTGAGTTGAACAAGGTGCTGTCCATGTAGCGCGTTGTGGCCATTTGTGCTGATATGCGCTGGTCGGTACATGGAGTCCGTGAGATGCACGTAACTGTAAAAGTCGATCGCCATCGTCAGTGAGTCGTACAAAGGCACTGAACACAGTAATCAACTGCTTCTTGTCTGGAGTAAGGAAAATAAGTTATCCGTTTATATCACCATCAAGAACAGTGATGCCCGAATGCTTAGTTTGTTTCAGAAGATCAAACAAGGCATCATAGAAAGCGTTACTGACAACACATGGACCATTTTCTGTTGGAGCATATGCAGATAGGACAAATAACATCTTTCTGTTTCGGGTGGACAGAATTTGGCTGAATTGTGAAGTCCGATGGCACATATACGATCAATTACTGGAGTTCGATTCGGAAGATTCTGCTCTGCCTTAGAATCAAGTGTAACCTCCCCCCAGCCTGAGCGTGAGATGCGGCTTCATCAGCACTAGATTCCCTTAGAAAGAACCGCCGACCTACACCAGTGTCTAAGGGCAAATTCAAATCCGGAGGATCACAAAGACGTAGTTGGGAGACATAACACACTCGCTAGAGAAGCTTGCGGACTTACTGGTCAGTGTAGACGCTAACAATGGCAACGTCTACCGGTTGGGGAGAGAAATTAGCACCAGAGGAGAAAAAAGGTGAAAGAGCGAACTGGTCTGCTAGGGCAACGATAACCTCCGATACTTCACGGGCGTTCAGTTTGCGGAAGGGAGTTGACTTGAGAGACCCCACCCCAAGTGTCTGATTCAAAAAGTCTGAAACGCGAGACAATGGAAGGTTGGGTTTTCTCGCTACAACCTACCAAGAGTCAATGACCCAACAGTCTGATCTACTCTCCAGTGAGAGGCTTACCTGGACGGAGGGCTTGATGAATAGGACGGTGATGTCTGACTCTGGTCACTGCTGTGATAAATAGAATTATTCGAAGCCACAACAAGTTTTTGTGTGATACCAGAAGTCTGACTGGATTGGGTAGTACTCCTATGGTTTGAGGATACCTCTTCCAATCTATTTCTCGCTTAACCATAAGACAGCAATGCCGTAACTATAAAAAATAGTTCTGTTGTAAGCCCATAGATTCGTGCTTCACTACCTAAGCGCTTCTACGTGGTCAGCTGTGTAACACAACCCTTTAGCTGGTCTGACATGGTTAAACCTGGAATGACTGGAGTCCTAGTCAGAACAGCCCTTCGAATCGATGTAGTGCAAAAACCTGATCACTACACCGAAGCAGCAGAATAGGTCAAGACTGGAGCACGTGTATGGAGTTGGATCATGTTCCTGTCCACTGCATTCATTTTTCAGTTTATCAGACAATATTTTCACTGACTAACAATTGAGAAACTGACCTAAGATCTAGTGAAACGAAACTATCAGGCAAATCTGAAATGCAGACTAAGTCATCGGGTGCTTCTACATATCAGCTCATGTTGAACCTGGTGAACAAGCATTGATGCATACAGTCCGGTGGCCCGTGAGCAAACAAACATTGGAGCTCAGAGGAATCTTTAGGATTGGATAGAAAATCCCGGCCGATAATCCACCTAGCAAAGAGAGAAAGATTGTTGCAAAAAATCCTACGCGTAATCCGGTCGCATGCTAGGGAGCTTGGTCGTCTAAAATCGTGAAAGAGATGGAGACTGCTTTCGCATCAGGAAATCTCAGCAAACCGATTCAGCTAATCCGCTCGGTGGGCCATAACAAGCCACTCATCAGGAGAATTGTTAAGAAACTGATGATATACTTGACGTAAATGGGGCAAAAAGGTTAGCACACTAAACGGAACTATAGAAAGGGAAGTTCAGATAGACTCTGTTCTGAATGCATCCTCCACACATGCATGTGAAATTATGCCGTAGTCTGTCAGTCTAGAACAAATCGCCGAAATTGAGATCCGCGACTGCGCCATGGCGTTGAAACGCCTCAAAGTCGTTAGTGTGAGCAATCTCGTACGACCATCAATCAAAGGAGATGGTGAGATACAGCCGGCGGCTTCAAATCACCTGTTTCAAATAAACTGGACGATTGAGAGTATCCATCTTAACTGAGGTCAGATAAGTATAGTTCGCACGTTGAAGAAAGAAGCTAGAAACAGTTGTGGGAACCACACGGGAGTTAGTCACGTGTATGTGAAAGCTGAAGTTTCATTTCGCTTCAGCGATTTACTGTAGTTTTTAGACTACATAAAAGGTAGGAGCAAACAACTTTTCATTTGCGGTGAGGATGCACAAATCAGATTTTTTCCTTTCCATCAAATTGTAAAACAATGTCAAGCTTGTCGACAATCAAAGGCGTTGTACCTTCCTATAACATAGGTGTTTGGCTCGACTGACCGCTGTTTTCGGAGTAGCTCATAAATGGGAAACATGCTGATTGAGTGTGTTAACGTCCTATTCTAATAGACCGGCTTAGACGAGATCTCTGGAGAGCCATCGAACACTTTCTACGTCAGAAGTGTTGACATTCACGAGTTGCTAAATTTCTCATTTATATTCAAGTTCACATTGAACGGAACAGTGGAGGGCGGTAGGGACAGTCGCGGGATTCAAGCAACGATGCGCCTCTTGAAGGAAAAGTGACCGGCATGAACCATGCATATGGCAAAGTACTGTTAAAATGCACTACTGCAATTTCCATGAGACAGAGTTTGTTAGGTATTGCCTCTCACTCCGTACAGTCCTATGGAATACCATCTGCATTTGAAAACCTCAAAGTATTATCCCAAGACCGAACAAAAACGATATCCCCTAACCAAAAAAGGAAGGTCTGATGGCTTTTGATCGACTTGTGCACTTAGAAAGCTATCCTGAGTGATCGAAATTCGAAAAACGAAAGCGGAGACAGTGCTGTCAAAGGTCAAATGGAGTTCTATGACTTGAGGACAAATGGCATCTAGTCGTAAGGATCACGTTCACAAGACCACAGTTATGGAGTTTGACTTTAAATCTGCGATGGATGACAACTAAGGATTGAGAATACGAGTAGTGAAGAATTCCTCCACCTTTTCCTTCCTTAATCTATAGCATGTTCCTCTGTGTGTAACAATTAAACACTTAGGTATTGTTGTCAAAGATGGCGGCTGGGTGACGAAATGTTCAAAATAAGACGATGAAGGCGTCAGAAAACCGCGGATTATTGCAAGCAGATGGCACGTTTGCCACTCCTTGTGGCTTTTTACGTGATAAATATATGAGCAGATGGTAGAATTACGTTGAAAAATCACACTACGCAACCAAAGAAGGCTTGTGAGCCGTTTTCGTGAGAAACGTTACTCTCCTTAATAGATTCATTAAATTAAAATTGGTTCCTTGTGTCCACCGAGCCCCGAAAAAAATATTGGCAGAGCACGTTCTAGTGTTAAAAGGCAATTTACTCCAGTAGGACCGACTTGAATGACACTATGGGTTAAGGCGTCAACAGAATGTAGGTAAGTAGCAGTAAGTTTACAATAATGACTGACAACCTCAGGTGCACGATCACCTGATTGTCATTCCACTGAAACCCGTTAGTGTTATGCTGACCGAGAACTACAGAAATGCATTCGCGACTGGGGCCTTCAAGACAAGACCGTAGACGAAGTATGAGCACGACGAAGAGTACCATATTACAGTGCAGGGAAAGGTACCGAGTCACATGGAGACTGTACTATGCACTCCAAACATAGACACACCGATCACCCAAGTGTTAGTTGGTCTTACCTGATTCTGAATGTAGCAACGACAGATAAAAGCTTAAAAACAAGCTGGCAAAAAGAATACACAAAGACCGGGAGCATCACTTGCTGGAACAGTGAGCACATAAGGCGAGCCTTTTGTCTGAGAGCAGCAGAATACCAATTGCCTTCATTTATGATTGGGATGAGCATCAGGTTACGATAAGTGGAACGATATTTGGAAATGATAGTTCGCTTATCACAATTCAGTCACGCCAACATCATAGGTAGGTGGAACATACTGGAAAACAGTTAAGCTGACTTCAATCGGATCATATGAACGACAGGACCAGACTGGTGAATAAACGCGTTTCAGGGGGCACTCCGTCAGAAGCAGGAGTGGCTCTGCAGCATAAGTTAATTAACCCTCACAGTGTTTCTGGAACCGGTCTCCGCTTCCCCTCTCCTTGAGAAGATGACGGAAAGAGGCCGATACCGCAACTGACAAAACTCCCCCTGGGGGTTTGAGAAAGTGAAGGCGTACCTTGTGAACAGTGCGTATCAACTTTATGTCCACGGTTTCACAAACTTGACCTAAAAGTCTATGTGATGGACCAATCTTTATTGCGTCCGAATTAATCACAAGCCGTATAGTATGTTCACTAACGAAGTCCAAGCGACGCTGAATAAGTGAAGAAAAAACAGGGTTCAAATCTCATCAAGGATGAATTGCCCACACTTTTATCTTCCGAACCAAATTGAAGTGTCGGCGACAATCGTCATGTTATGTGCAGGCAGGACCGACTGTGACCAGGTTGATCGTTAAACCTTCTGGAACTGAACCCATCGCAAAGAAATTTCACAAGAATACGTGAATCTATCATTAGTCGTTGTACGCTCAATCTGTAAGCAGTATGAGAGCCCAGGAATCATTGTCACCAGAGTTCACTATTTCCAGTGATGTTTTTCAAGGGCGTTCAGTTTCTCCCAGCCTCCTAATTTTTGTCATAGGCCATATTCTGGAAAATGTACATGGACAGTGAACTGTTGTACGGATACTAGCCGACCTCAACATGCACACTGCGAAATGAGAACAGGTAACGTCTTCCTCGGTCCACCTACAGAAGGAATGCGAAAATTGCTCCGCAAGACAAATGCACAGGCTTAACAACATGGTTATCTCCGAAAGGAAGAGTGTGAGAGGCTATCACGCCGTCTCCTTCGACTCGAAACCTTGATAACATGGCCTATTCGTAACGAAAAAATCAACAAAATTCCGGTGTCACATCATCCTTGTCTCCGCAAATTAGCCCATATCAAGTGGAACGATCAAGTGAGCAACGCGACCGTTCGACAACGCGTAATTCGAAATACTCAGCACAAGTGAACAATTACTCAACTAATCAGTCGTGATCCGCGATGGCTAGGTCACATAGTCCGAATGACAACCGAGACCATCAACACTTGCGTAAAAACACCAGACGGCCACGCAACGAATTGCACACAAAATATAAAAACCATAATTGGTCCGTTGACTCAAGTGGATAAATGCCGTCTGTCCGCCCGGAAACTGTGTGACTGTCCGAATCGCTGATTAGAAATTCTGTCTGAAATGACAATTTGCCGCAATCAATCGCGCGTCTGCAATCACAACCGTTCTAATCCCCCTGCTCAGCAATGTTTTACGGATTTTCAACTTTTTCGGTAGTCTCCTTCTTCCAAATTATTCCTCATCATCGTGGTGGTGAGTTCGTCTCCTTCGACTCGAAACCTTGATAACATGGCCTATTCGTAACGAAAAAATCAACAAAATTCCGGTGTCACATCATCCTTGTCTCCGCAAATTAGCCCATATCAAGTGGAACGATCAAGTGAGCAACGCGACCGTTCGACAACGCGTAATTCGAAATACTCAGCACAAGTGAACAATTACTCAACTAATCAGTCGTGATCCGCGATGGCTAGGTCACATAGTCCGAATGACAACCGAGACCATCAACACTTGCGTAAAAACACCAGACGGCCACGCAACGAATTGCACACAAAATATAAAAACCATAATTGGTCCGTTGACTCAAGTGGATAAATGCCGTCTGTCCGCCCGGAAACTGTGTGACTGTCCGAATCGCTGATTAGAAATTCTGTCTGAAATGACAATTTGCCGCAATCAATCGCGCGTCTGCAATCACAACCGTTCTAATCCCCCTGCTCAGCAATGTTTTACGGATTTTCAACTTTTTCGGTAGTCTCCTTCTTCCAAATTATTCCTCATCATCGTGGTGGTGAGTTGTGATTGAAGCCACAGTACCCTCTGATCAGACCAGTGGTATTTATTCATTAGTGAATCTATCGTACAGGGGTTTTCATGCACGCATTCTTCCATTCAACTTACAGTAATCAAATCTTAACTCGTCAATCTCTTTAGCGATCAACGATCAACCTGCCGCGCTTCGTGACATTGTGCTGAATCAGGTAAAGTAGTGACCAGAGGAATGAGCGGTATTCGGTAAAGGCCGCAAAAGCGATCGGTACCGAGTAGACAACGATGCTAATAGCGACAAGTTGTATCGTTCGCTATGAATGAGTGGAAATTCACCCGACGTACGAGCGAGAGCTGTGCTTTTTCCGCCCCCGATCTGAACCAGCAAACCATGTGAATTGCTCTCATTCATTTGTTATCCAGCAGCATAGAGGACAAGACGAAAACCAAAAATGGTGCACATCGCTATTTGGCTTCGCGGTTAACAAGACTACTCCGTAGAGAACAATCGAAGTAAACGAAGGGATGCATTATCAGGTAAGGAGAATAGTTGAAAGTTCACAAGCTCGATAACAAAGTATTCAATCTGACCACACAATAGAAGAAATGTACGATGTAACCGCATAATTTAAAAAGAATAGCATACAGATGATGTGAAAGGTTCCATCACTGACTGAAACACAAGTCACACAAACAAGGAAGTCAGCCCAGGCCGTATACATGGTTCACGCAAATTTGTTGAACTGGTGATCACCAATCCAGTTGATCTGACCGAAGTGTCTTTGATTGGAGATTAAACAAAGTGTGAAACATCCGTTTCACATAATAAATTCCAATAAGGAAAACAAGGTGAGTTATGTCCTGACAAATGTCGCTGAACGTGTGTACAATGAATAGCTTACAAGAGAGCATGAACAGGCATAACGGGAAAACAATTAGAGCACAAATGTCAGATTTACTTGACACTATTTGTACTATGATAGTGGCAAACCTACAACCAGTTTTATACGAACAAGCGAAACTGGACAAAAACAGTTCACAACTGCTTCGCCAATGTGCGGTGATGATGAATACAAACAACGAATCATACTTGGTGATTCGGACTAGTGTTGTTTCATCAGTGTGACGTTCAATGATCAACGCCAGCTTTCATCCTATGTGTGACCGTGGTGCCATACGTTTATGTGAACCTGCAGGTGACCCCATGTTAAATTGGGCATCATGATTCCGAGTAACAACTGACATTCCGTCCTGCTTATATAGGGTACTCCAAATCCACATCCATATCTGTAAGTTACATTGACTTGGGATGACTTGGGCACCGATTTCTTCAAATCGGTCGTTGAAATCAAATAAGTCTTGATCAGGCTCATTATAAAATCAAGACTGTATGTTCAGAGGACAAAGCCAGCTAGGGGACGCTGCATTAGTTCACACACATCACTACCTTTATAAAAAAAAAGGCTGAGAGCTGTACGCTTTTGATGATAACCTCCGACAGAATTCCTATATCAAAGCGCTGTGGTAATTTTACAATAAATGGCGTAGGCATGCAATTCAATCGTGAAATGCACCTTGACAAAATAAACCATTCCATCACGACACCCTCGACACAAATGTGTTTGAGTGGAAAAAGCAACGTATGCAATCAACTTTACCCATATCACTAGGACACAATACTTTCGAAAGGCAAGGACGGATCTGTCTGAGCTCTTACGATGGACATCGCTAATTAGAACCATTTGGCTATGAGCTTGTCACTACACGGTACCAAAAGTGAATATGAACTGTTCTATATGTTCCTTCATTTAGTTTACCCTTGTTGGCACATAAACAGCTTATGCGTACGTTAACTGTGCGTTATCTAAAATATACCTCCTTTACATAAACACAGATGAAGACAGTGCTAGCAGAATGAAACAAAAACCAGAACAAAAAACAACGTACGTTTCCGGTTGTTTTTTTTTGCAATAAAGAACACCGAAGTGTTTAACGGTGTCTGGCAGTAGTGCATCTGTGGTATACTGCGAGTTCCCACGTAGATCAGAGCGAAGAAATACATCTACTAAGAGGACTGAATGTAAGGTCTTCAAAAAGCCCCTGACAACACGTACTGCAGCCAAGTATTGAGAGTTAACATAAGATTGTAACGAGTGAATGGCAAGAGAAATCACGTCTGATACCCATTCGTTCAGTTCAAGCTGGTTTGTCAACCGTTGTTGTCTTTCCGAACAACCAATAGAAATGTCGCACGACAATGTTTATCGATCGATAACCTGTATTAAGACTCACGGCGATATCCAGATTTTTGTCATTTTCCAACTATTGCGTTCACCAAACAAAGACCCAGGATAATAACTATAACTAACGATGTTTGATCCACCGGAAGGTGAAAATAATTCTAAACGGAATTCTCAATTGAACGACATAGTTTTTGGTGCTGTTCAAAAATAACTCTACTCAAAGATCAATTAGATCTGGGAATAACTTTGAATTAAATACCTCATTTGAGATCATAACTCCAAAGAAGTCGTGTCTCTTATCTAGCTAATGGTCTTGCTATTTGTTCCAGCTCCTGTCAATAAGTTCTTTATGAGAACACTTTTATATGGAGTATTTATTGGAAGCATTTCAGTTTCCTCCAAGCTTACTTCCCAGCATTTCTGCGAAAATTTTACACTAATTAAAACAACAACGCCAATCACGTTCGGGTCGAATTGTCATTTGACATAAGATGTTCTGTTACACGACCTCTTTGATTAAGTTGTCAACACAGAAAAAAAACGAAAGTATTGGATGCAATCCGGGGTTCAAACCATTGTTCGTAAACTAAACAATCAGTTACGATTACAACAAGAGTTTCCCATGGAACAGAAACAGACATCTGGACACACGAAACTCACGTCAGCTTGGCGTTTCCATCGTGCAGCCTCTTTCCGTCGTACCAGTTCGATGTGCTAGACGAAAAAGCCAAGAAAACCGCACGTTCAAAGTAAATAGAATTTTTGAGATTTCGCCGCTCAGCCAAAGTAGAATGTGCAAATACCAAACAAGTCATGCAATCTAAGAGAACCTGGAAATGTATCAATAATCCACTCGATGGTTTAAGTCCAAACCAGGTCGGATGAGACTATAAGCAGACAGATACAATTATACAGGTAAAGAAACCGAACGCTGAAGTTATTTCATCTTAATTGCGCAATTTAAAGACCTTCTACCTAAATTTTACAAACCTACTCGATATCACTCCGAGACAGTCATAAAAATGGAAGCTAACCATGCGTAGTCACACACCCTACACACATGTGTACATAGGTAGCAATTTCTACCGTGGTCGAAATACCGGCTGAGAGGTTCGGTGATTTGTGTGATTTTAACCTGAAAAGAAGTCGTAACATGATGCCATCCAGTGGAGTTACCGGAACAGTCGCTTTGTCCCCTCTACAGACGATTCAGCGATGTGAGAATTACTCGCAATTGAATGTGGCTGATCATTTATATATAATAGTTCAATCGTGCCTAATTTGAGCTCAACAGTGTAGCTGGGGTTTAGATCCCGGCCACGACATAGATACACGCTATTGATGCGCTCCAAAGAGAGTGAAACTCGAATATAGTGCTTCCTTTCAACAGAGGCTGGTTGAAAAATTCACATTTGCTTACTATATTTTAGTGGTAAGCAAGTGCTAAGCTGTCAAAAAATGTGTACGCACGACCTATCGATAACCGACTGACATTTCGGAGTCACACCGAGAAATGAATATGGGGGACTGAATAAAACGTGCACATACTTTATTAATTCGAGCTCGCAATTGCTCGTAATTGTTCTCGTGACTCATCAACGTTAATAAACCTTCGAGTTTGTGCACATGATGTACGTAATAGCTTGACAAAGGAACGAAAAGTGGAGACGATCGAAATATAAAGTGAATTCAATAGATAACTAAGTCTTTACGTAGCGTTTCTACAAAAAATGGACAACAAGAGTAACTTTGACAGATGAAACCGTACAACTCACTTCGTCCGTGAATAAAAATGCAGGCCATCTGAACCAGTTAAATTGTATGACTGGTCTGTATGGAATGCACTTTTTAACAATGCATAAAGTGTGCTTACAAGACTCGATCGTATATATTTCATTAGGAGACCATATGAGAAAGTTACTCTCTTCGCCAACATAGGTGGTGCAATCTCATCACATTTCCAAAGACGAATTTATAAGAACAACGAAGGTACATAAAATCCATACTAGTCTGCGAGGATTGTGAAGAGGTGCATCAACTCTATGATGTGGTCAACTGCACAGTTAACACCATTCGGGGCTATTTCACTGGCAGTTTCGTTAGCTGCTGCTGTGTTCCCAGTGCTGCGTCGAACATAGCAATAAACGTCCGGTACTTCATTGCAATGTCGCCTCAACCAACAAACGTCATCTGTGGCGTCGAAATGAAGTCCAGTTGCGATTAAAAAGATGGTTGTGAAATAATGCTGCGTCGTCTCCTTCGACTCGAAACCTTGATAACATGGCCTATTCGTAACGAAAAAATCAACAAAATTCCGGTGTCACATCATCCTTGTCTCCGCAAATTAGCCCATATCAAGTGGAACGATCAAGTGAGCAACGCGACCGTTCGACAACGCGTAATTCGAAATACTCAGCACAAGTGAACAATTACTCAACTAATCAGTCGTGATCCGCGATGGCTAGGTCACATAGTCCGAATGACAACCGAGACCATCAACACTTGCGTAAAAACACCAGACGGCCACGCAACGAATTGCACACAAAATATAAAAACCATAATTGGTCCGTTGACTCAAGTGGATAAATGCCGTCTGTCCGCCCGGAAACTGTGTGACTGTCCGAATCGCTGATTAGAAATTCTGTCTGAAATGACAATTTGCCGCAATCAATCGCGCGTCTGCAATCACAACCGTTCTAATCCCCCTGCTCAGCAATGTTTTACGGATTTTCAACTTTTTCGGTAGTCTCCTTCTTCCAAATTATTCCTCATCATCGTGGTGGTGAGTTCGTCTCCTTCGACTCGAAACCTTGATAACATGGCCTATTCGTAACGAAAAAATCAACAAAATTCCGGTGTCACATCATCCTTGTCTCCGCAAATTAGCCCATATCAAGTGGAACGATCAAGTGAGCAACGCGACCGTTCGACAACGCGTAATTCGAAATACTCAGCACAAGTGAACAATTACTCAACTAATCAGTCGTGATCCGCGATGGCTAGGTCACATAGTCCGAATGACAACCGAGACCATCAACACTTGCGTAAAAACACCAGACGGCCACGCAACGAATTGCACACAAAATATAAAAACCATAATTGGTCCGTTGACTCAAGTGGATAAATGCCGTCTGTCCGCCCGGAAACTGTGTGACTGTCCGAATCGCTGATTAGAAATTCTGTCTGAAATGACAATTTGCCGCAATCAATCGCGCGTCTGCAATCACAACCGTTCTAATCCCCCTGCTCAGCAATGTTTTACGGATTTTCAACTTTTTCGGTAGTCTCCTTCTTCCAAATTATTCCTCATCATCGTGGTGGTGAGTAGTGATTGAAGCCACAGTACGCCCTGGTCAGACCCGTGACCGCTGTACATGAATGGACATTCGTACACCTCCGGTATCGGAAACATCGCATCTTTCGTTATAATTGACTGTATTAAGCGCTCTAGAGACCGTGTATTGTTGGCCACCCACTGTTCACTCCAACCTCATATGAACTCTCACACTGTGATTAGAACCCTAACGATTACGACTACCTTTCATTATGGGTTCCGCTTCACCCACGATTGACATGGAAAGTATGGAAATTTTAAGCGGGTCGCTTATGTCGATCACCCGTGCGTTGCAGTCTAAATTGTGTGAGTTGATGTCTCCAAATGCTTTCAGGTTTACGAAGGAATTCGTATCAACAAATAAGTGATATCAAAAAGAACGTGTCATCGGGGCTGGCTTCTTTAAACCAGTTGATAGAACTTTACAGGAGACAATTAACTGAAGTATTCTGAGACCATTTCAGCCTTCCTCTTAGGCTACACTAATAATTAATAATAATAATAATAATAATAATAATAATAATAGTAACTATACTGAAGTGTGGTAGCAAAAATTCGAGATTGTGGCGACCACAGAATCATACTAAATCCACTTCTGTCGCAGTGGATTTGCACTACACAGCAGGATACTTTACATCAATTTCATGAGTTCAAGTTTTTCTCTAAACTCTGTCTTGAAAATGCACATTTGCAGATTCCACGAAATGATGAGGCTAGTGCACTAACACTCCGGCCAGAGTACTCCACTTTCAGGATGATGCTATCATATATGCTTCTAGGAATACGGTTCACGATCATCGATTATGAGTCATTGGAACGACTTTGCACTTAGAACGCCCAAATAAATTTTCAAGTGTACTAGTGGAACCCCCGAGTTTCTACATCTAGGTCGACCGATTGACGAAAATGGATTTCGTACATATTTCAATCGCTCTTATCGGTTCGCCAATGCTTGTTCTCTTAAAAGCTTGGATAAGCTGAGTGCGTTGTTTGATTCACTACGATACTATTCGATATTTATTACACGTTTTACTGATAAAACGAGTGTTCCCTATAGGCAGGCAATCAAACCGAAGTATTTCTTGTAGACTGATGGGCATAAGCACTCAGTTAGAAGCATTTAAAAATTTCCTCTTCAGCAAAACCGTCCCGAGTTCATTTCTTTCTAAAACTGAAATCACTCAGAATATCATTTCTCACTAGAACCGGAACCGTATCAGAAGGGGATGGTCATCATCAGTGCTGCTGAACGCTGCTATGTTCAGGCCCAAACACAAGCATTAACAGTCTTCTAGGCTAGTACAGATTTCACACAAATACCTGTTTGGTGTTCTTTTCACGATTGTTACTAACCATGAAAATTTTAAGCTTACACATTCCTCGTCGGTTCGCTCAAAACATCTTCAACAACAGTTCGACGGTGGAGTGTTGCGCACGATCTTATGGTATTGCACATCTCATCTCGAAACGCTCAATCACAGAAGAATAGTGGTTCTAATCGTAATTAATTGGGCCACTCTGAGTATCTCGTTCAGATTTGATTTTTGAGTCATCGTGTATTACCGTTCAATTCTATCATTTGTCAGAAATGGATTAGAAATTGAAATGAAATCGTTGCTTCCTGAGTTCTATAAGCGACGGGAAGAAAGTTCTTATACATCGGATGAAACATTGCACATAAAAGATCGAATCACTGTGCTTCTCTCAATGCGATACACCGCTTTCAGATAAGTTCGATACTGAAAAAATGAAAGCTGTCTCTTTGGACAGTCTGGTAGCCATAGCATAAAAAGATTTAGTGCAAACTTGCTAGCTGTATCCACAAAATACACTCCAGACTTTCCTAACAGATTCTGTGGCCCGTACAACATGCCGATTCTGGATGAGTACAATGCTCTGATCATTGTTGAGGCGTTTTCGCGTTGATTTGATGTGTAGTTCAACAAATCATCAAATACATATTTCAGTGGCATTGTTCTACGGAAAACGTTCAATCAAGATGACTCTCAGGGTCTGCCTACCGGTAACCGGAGTCAATTCAAAGTAGAAAGGATAAGCGATTGGTTATAGAGCAAGGGGTACCGCCAATCAAAAACTGTGCAGCAGCATCCGCAATTTCCCAGCTGACAACTGAGGCAATAAACAGCCTGCACCGAGTGAAAAGGTTCCTAGGTTTATGGGGCGCCAATCGTATCACGCACTACTCATGGTGGCCGGTAACGTTTTAGAGCGACCGAAATGACAACGGATAAGGAATGTGGAAGCCCTGATTGCTAGCTGGATGAATTTGAAGTACTGCCTGTCACAGGGGGTACAATCGGAAGTCGCAGGCTTCAATTGGTTTCGGTCAATAAAAGGTTAAACTAGAGGCGAATATCGCCTGCCACATGAATTTAAGTTCATCGGTTCGAAAGTAGGCCCATTCGGCAAACCCATACCAATTTCCCCAAGAAAGTTATTACTTTAAACGACTGCAGTACTTTGTCGGGGTTACAAACATTCTCGGTATAAGTATTAACAAACGTGACATCATTCCAAGTCTGCTCTAAGGCAACTCAACAAGTCTCATTCAAATGTTATATCTGTACGTGAAAATCATAGCAGCTTCAGTAAGCTCAGTAGAGGTCTTAGCTTCGATGTACGATACGACCCAGAAACACTGTGAATGCGCGCGTATACACTCAACAGTATGGTTTACCAGTCAACACAATTCCTTGAACAGGTCTGGCAGTTCACAAAGGTTGACAGTAACGATCATGATCATGGGCAAACAAACATTGCATAATGCAAGAGCCTTCGCGAACTGTTCGACTGGCCGCACGAGTTGAGAGTGGTGAACTATGCTTTTACGATTAGGTGCGTGTATGAATGCACACACAAACGCACAGTCTGGTGTGTAACAGTATGCAAAGACCTTCAAAACAAGAACACAGGTAAGTGAATAATCGTTAACGTATATTTCATTTGAATTGTTTTGCAGAAAAATAACGTGAGTAGCAGTTAAGCTGCACACAAACACAAATATGATTAATACTAAAAAACTCAAGTATCTAGATATGGACTGCAGTCAAGACAGCATAGGAGATTAGCTAAAACTATGGTTTAACCCCTTATCCGTAAACACACAGTGGCCAAATGGCACATCAGCCAGTAGGTAGGAACTCACCGATCCATTGCAGCCCAACAATGACGCAATCGATGAACTGGGTTGGATTGTAGTGCAGTGAGGACTGCATGAAGCGAGGACAAATTGCTCAACTTGTCCAGCTCCTCGATGACGTTGAACGGAAAATGGGAGAAGGCAGTTCATACAGCGATCATAAATGGAGCCGATAACAGGAATCTACATAGTTCATTACATATGCACGCACGTGTATATATATATATATATATATATATATGTGGGTATACTATAAGTAATGACATGGAATCCGAAACGGCATACAGACAAAAATGAGAATTTGGTTCCCACACCGTTTCCGATAGGAAGTCTAGACAGAAATGAGCACTATAGCTTGGGAGGCGCCAACGAATCCAGAGATGTCCAACGAGAAAACGCTATTGGCGCAAAAGTCATGATACACTAACCACTTTATCTTGTCCTGATATTTGTTTCCATTTTCTAGGAAACTATCTTGGAATGCTCTACGACATTGGTGCGGATAATTGCGGTGTGAGCTACAATATTGTCTAGTCACACTCCACCGTTGTCGCTGAACGGATAAGGGACGTGAACTACCTGATATCCAATTTCAATTTGACCTCACTCACACGTATACCTACGGCTGTTAGCTCTTTTCGGATTTTCGATTATGTGCACGGACAGGCAGTCTTAAATGGAAAATTCCAAAGTGCTCAATTAGTTAGAGTAGTAAAACCTGGCAAATCACAGTGTATGCACACGCGTATTACCACACGGTGCAAAATAATATGTGGAGATGATATCTCGGAGAAGAGATTTTGGTAGTTTGGTGGAGCCTGATCTGTAAGTCAGAGATGTTTCAGGTGCCGGTTACCAGAGGAGCTTCGTGTACCGAAACCCATGTACTCCTGTTGAGGCAAATGGGCTTTTATATTGATACAAAAAAATTCGCAATGCAATCGGACAAAATCCGCAACTAATCCGATCGACAGACCCAATTAATTTTATTAACCTTCCCAAAACCAACCAAACTTGTATCTCGCGAGCAGTTGTCAGGCAATAAATAAAGTGGTCACCAAAGTTAACACCGAGAATTATTATGAACTGTTCTGTCAATCAGGATTGAGTAACCCGCACGGCGACAAGCACAACAATGGATTCAAAGCCGCAAAGCATATATTCATATCGAGTGCGTAACCCATGCCACTCACACCCACAACAAACACTATATAGTCCCCACAAGTTAACCATGACTCAATGAAGTGCGGACGGGGATAGATCACGACTTACAGATGCCACATCAATCCACAATCTCATTTCATTGGCCCTTTTCACGTCGGCTTCTGTGATACACAAATCCCCGGTAACCGGATTGTTACGCGCTGCGTTATCACTACGTTGCATCAGGCGTTCTCGAGACCAAACCACTCGAGCTGGGCTAGGATCACGCAAAACGCATACAGGACATTGTTTGGAGGCTGTAAGCTGTGAGAATGGGGAAACTGAGTCGGTCTGAAGTCTCAGTATGCTGTTCTGCACTGCACAGACTACACGATTGAACTGATCAATAGTGGCACGCACAGTGGGTGAAGGTTGCTTGCGAGCGTAGAGTAAGCATTCGGGCAGAAGCAGTTGTAGAAACAGAATCTGAATTAACAAAGAAATTTTAGAGAAACTGTTAAAACGCGCAAAGTGGTAAAGAATACACACGACTGGTAAAACAAACAGCGAATAAAGTCCCCGGACACAGGGTTTGTTTGTGCTATTGGAGATCAAATTGACAATTTTGCCCGGGAGACTTCAATACGCTAGTAGAGCAGGATGCAAGCCAGACTTTGAGCAAATGTTATCATCTTGCTCGAGAGTGATGCTAGCCACAACTTGGAAAGTGAAGATGAAAGGGTCACTGGATATACAATGAAGTAAGTTTTCAGCTTTCAAACCACCGGACGCTCGTTAATATGCATTATACCAGATGGCCTCTAGGATGAATAGTGTCAGGCTATATGAACTTAGGTAATAAGAACAGTCGTGGTGCCAGAGCCCGGTAGTCGACAGAACGAAACCTGGGGGAGCACGATACTAGTGAGGAAATTCAAGGTTTCAGAGGAGCTTAGATAAAAATGAGATGCAGTTTGAAACTCACAAAGGAAGTAAAACAAGGCAACTTATTACCGTAACGAATTCGAGCAGAGAAGTCAGAAACAGTTTTTTGTTCAATGTATCTCTTAAGAACATTTCGCTGCATACCAATCAGGTACATACTGCAGTCTGTAGGTTTCCATAGCAAAGTTCAATGGACATTGCAAAGCTAAACAACAAAGTCAACAACCATACGAACACATGCACACTCGCACACATCAATGTACATTAGTCACGAGGGTAATCTGGTACTGATGAACAAGTTATTCTGTACGCAAAGGGGTGGCTTCAACATGTTAGTTACTACCACCTCCGTGAGCCGAAGCCTTCGATTTTCTGCTACGTAACATATCCGAAAAAACTTCCCGATTTAACTAAGGCCGACATGCCAACAAGTGTCGAGCGACCGATGACGCCGGTTCCTGGTGTTTTATCAGATTCTGAATTGCATCTGATTATGGTATACATGACCGTTTTGCGAACCCAAACTGTAGTGTTCGTTGATCCGATTGCGTGACTATCGCTCCGTTCTGCCTATGTATATGGCCTGCCATTGCACGAGAATCCATGTGATATAAAAATTGACAACACACGGCAGAGCTGTTTTCAGTGATGGTGTTGGGATTCAGCTGATGATGAACACCATGGTTAGTTGGACTGTCCTACGGTCGCTGTGAGACGAGTTTTCAACAGACTGGTAATGTCATCACTTCTTGTAAGGCAAACTGGGGATAGGCATTCCGTTTCAGAGCTGTTGAAGCCATCGCGGCAGCCGGCTTTTGTATGCTGAATTTCTTCATAAACACCGATGGATAGTCACTTTCTTTGAGCGAAACTCTCAACAACAGCACCTCTTTGGCCAGTGTTTCTCTCGAACAGATTCTTAATGTACGACAAAACAAAATTCCCACCAAACAAAAGAATGATTCAAAATACTAATCAAAACGAAAATAATCATGTTCAGTAGCATGTAACTAGAATCATTATTACAAAACAAATTAAAGTGAAAAACAACCTGATCCCTGACAGTCAACTCTTCAGCAATTTTTGAAGGCTGGATGTTGTTGAGGCTGACCACCTGTTCCGGATTAAATAACGTGGTCGGGGCTCGAGCTTTCGCTGGAGCTTTCGTCAAGGCGGGCGACAAAGGTGTTGATGGAGAACCTGAGTGTGTGTTGTCAATATATCGAACGAGACTGATTATGAGTGATCATTCAAATATGAGAATAACAGAAAAATGCCACTATTCATTCTTCGGTGGTTAGAGAATTGAATTGTCATAGATTGAATATCGCCCAGGGTGATTCCTAACAATCGAATTCAAACGTAATTGTTCTGCCGCCGACACATTTCACAAAACAGCACCGGTCTTGGGTTTCGCACCAAGAGAACAGACTGATATATGATGTCCGATTAGGGTGCTTACCAACTAACAGTACATTTAACACGGGTCAGAAAACCGAATTGCTACATCTAACTGACCACTTAGGATCACTTGTGAATAGTGTTCAGGTCGCACGAACGATCTGAATACCGCTAGCAAACGTTAAGGATCGAGCGTGTGGACGTGGCGTTTTGGTAGCGCCTTGTGCAAGATCGATGGAATCGGAAAAGTGAACGTGTAAGCCTTACAAGTGCAACGGTCAAAATTCAAATCTATGTACAGATGAGAATACCCACTGCTAACGAGACCTAACAACAGTGTAACTGTAGTCGACTACCCCTGTCCAAAGGTGGAATGTAAATCTATCTGAATGCGAAATTGCAGCGAGACACTCAATTTGTGATCATCCTCAATACAGAATAACTCGACTTCAAATAGGACAGGAACAGACATTGAGAAGTGTGGATAAGGTAGCAAATCAACGAAGGCTTTTTACACCGAGCAGCTGGACTGGTGAAATTCGTATCGCTTTATTCTAAAGCATTAACGACACGACGAATATTTGATCAAGACCACCAGTAGCAACAGACGGCAGCACATCAATGGTTTGCGTTGGTGTCTAACTACTAGGACGAGAGGAAATAAAGAGAGGCGAACAGATGGAATCTAGTTCACCAATAACGATAGAAGACATACATCGCGAGATGTTAACATTCCGCTTACTGTCTTCTGTCACGAACGTAAGAGATTAGAATATATAGGATATACGGATAGCAACACAATAGAAACATTCAGCGATTGGGTTTACAAGAAACAAGGACTGTCTGTCAACAGAACGATGGAGACGAAATTCGACCTCACCCATCACAAAACACATAATGGAAACAAGCCACGTTTTGGTATTGATATGTTCGCCGAGCTTGGCATTTAGGTTGCAAACGTTTCATCACCAGGCGAGGAGACATCATCAGTGCGTAAGTGTTTCGGTGTTCAACTTGAACTGATAAGACAAAAAGTCAACCAATGGTGGGTCCGACCAGAGGTTAAATATGACGGAAAGCGACCAACCAGAATCCAGGCTAGTAGGTCAACTGACTCCCCTATATAAGAGCAGGCATCGATCAATCTTCACATTCAAAATATACGCTGAAACACTTACGCACGGATGATGTCACCTCGCCTGGTGATGAAACGTTTGCAACCTAAATGCCAAGCTCGGCGAACATATCAATACCAAAACCATCAACCCGAGCTACAAACAACACCACCACTGTTCCCAACCATCAGAAACAAGCCACGTTGTTGAACCGGCCAACTCGTTTTAAGCACTGTTGCGTAATCAGAACCCGAAACTGCTTGCTTTCTCCGAGGCAATGTTGATCAATACTCACCATCCGGCTCTGTGTGCATAAACTGTTGATTGACGCAGTTTGCCTGCCCTGGAACTGACGACAGTCAATCCTTATTCGATGTAAAACCAATCGTTAAATGTTTCTATTGTGTTGCTACCAGCATGTCCCATATATTCTAATGTCTTACGTTCGTGACTGAAGACAGTAAACGAAATATTAACATCTCGCGATGTATGTCTTCTATCGTTATTGGTGAACTGCATCAAGGGAACTTAATGTTTTAGATGGAATCTAATTGACAAAAGCATTCACAGTTAAGCTCAGCACTTCCTAAACAAACAAACAGATCGCAAATAAGACTTTTTCAAAAGTGGCATCCGCGAAACACCCACCTTGCTGTCTTTACTATCCAGCGTCATTAATTGTGCATATCTCACCGACAACGCGGTGAAACAACACTCCGGCGACTGAGCTTCACTGGTCGACACCTTACCCATCATTATCACCACAGACACCTCACCCAACAACTCTAGCGACTGGTTCTGTGAGTTAGGACGTCTCCAGCGAGGAGAAAGAATGCAACTAATGGTGGTCAACAATTACAATATCACAGGTCATCATTTGTCCATCTCGCAATTAACACCAGGCGGTTGTCGCCTCAAAAAACAGCGCTCAAAGTGACGGACTAGTAGCTGGCACTCTCAAAACATGTTTGTGCATCATTAGAAAGTGAGTCAGTGGATTTTCTTGATCATCCCTACAAATATCACGAAAGTATCGTTGACTAAGCGACGTTGAGATCGGTGAAACACAAACGGTGATGGCTGAATGTATGAAGACAGTTAACGATGTCTACCCCTTAGAGGTCAGGCCTTGCAGCCGGAAAGTAGCACAGTTCTCAAAGTCGCCTTATTTACGCATTCATTAGACCACAAATATACCTGTCTTTCGCAAGAGATGTTCCATACTAGTAGTTGTAGTAGTAGTGGTAGCTTCAAATTTGAAGATACGCATTTCCATTTCATTTCCTGTGCTATAAGTGCTGCTGGTGCAATTTTCTAAGTAATCAAACCGGTCAACAACCTTAATTGGTTGACGTATAGTCAACGTGATTAGCGTGATCTACCAGGATTATTTTATACTTTGAAGCCGCAAGGCGCACACCGAAACGTTTGCACGAGACATCGTCCAACGTCTGTCCTATTGAAAGTAGCCAGCACGGTCAATGACAGTCACACTTTAATCAATCAAGCGGTCGATTCCGATATTCTGCTAATGTCGTAGAGAGACCTTAGTTATTTCAACTATGATCAAACTGAACAGAAATAGCGAAAGTAAACAGTATTGGTGTGTGTCGCACCTAGTGCTGAAGCTGTCAGACGGTTCACCGTGGACTCCAACCAGAACTGAAGTATGGGAATAGGGCACTGACCACACGTCAACATACTTATCTGACACATCCCTGCTTCTCAGCAACTCTACAACTACACATCGCCTCAATGAATTGAATGCAGCTCTACGGATAAGACAAGTACTAACGGGCTATAATACGTATGATGTCGCTCCGAAATTTTACGAAGTGTAAAAATGTGATCTACAGAATCCCGTTTAGGACAAAATTCTGCTTCTTTTCCGGTATCTGCTCCTCCTGCTGCGGTGTACAGACGGAGTGTAATTAACGCCGAAATCCAAGCTGTAATTGGAGCCAAGCCCTGCGGTTATAGTGCGAGTGCATCATTCATTTCTCGAATACGGGGGCTGTTGTAGAGTGGACCCAGTAACAGGAAACATTCCTACTCAACTGCACTAGTTGAGAAACCACGAACCTGGTCCGGTAGGTGGTGCCAAATGTACTGACCATGATGAGACAATGCATTTCCGTGACAGTAATAAAGTGGAAGCAGACGACCAGTTAAGTTGGCTCTCAGTGTCCCGTCCAGCGTTCTAACCTTCTGGATTTACTATGGATGAATGTACCATCTGTATCGGCTGCGAAGTTAACTATCTGCCGCAGTCCCAGTGCCGACCACTAAGCCGGTTCCGTTAAGATCATCTCACAGTATCAAACTCCAAGCTTTTCTCAATGTAAACGACGTTTTTAACTCGGATGTGGCTGATTTTTAGATCGACAGAGTTCTGATATGATCATTTCGGCCACGCACGTGAACATTCAGGCTGGGCGAAGTGAAGATGTCGAATCTCATTTAAGCGCCAGGTATGGCCAGGTTGGCATTACATTGCTCGGATAACGGGGGAGGGCTGCTGCACATCTGCGTCGAGCACGGACTATTTTTAGTCAACACCAGTTTTAGACATTGCCAGTTGCGGTGTTATAAATGGCGCCCACCTTCTTCTAGTCAAACCTAATCTCAGAGAGATCAAACAGCTATTGGTTGTGAATGGCGGTAGTCTTTAATATTGCAGCACACACTTGGATTCATGTCACGTGTTGGTACGCCATCCATTCTTTCTCCCTTTCGTTGGAGAAGGAGCCCGCTGACCGCAACGGCTGGCTGTCCAGAAAATGTCAGCGGATGCAGTAACGTAAATATACCAAGCCGGCCTAGAACGTAAGCTAAACAACTCTGACAGTAAAAACCTCGACTGTTAATGAAAAAACTTTGCAGGCGTTTCAGATAGCAGGTACCATAGCGTGTGGCGCAGTAGTTCAGCGAGCACTGGATCCCAGGTAAGTCCACGGAGATGCTCAACACAAGATGAGGCATGTTTCGTAATACTTCACACACTAAACACAGGAAGGATTTTCAGTAAGAAGCTCACGGGGTGAGGAACCACCTACTCGTTGTGTCTGTTGGACAATCTCGGTGCAAACCTTAACTGATTAAGCGTTCAGCAACTCCAGATAGGGTCAATCATTTGTTGAGAAAATGCGCTTTCTCCAAGAATTCGCCCACTTCACCAAGAAAAATGGATTTCTCAGTTTTGGGAATTCGAATGCCTACCATTATTATCAAAATTCGAGTTCCGTGCTTGGTTCTGATTGGTCTATTAAGTGTCCTAGGCCCAAGGCCGCTCAAAACAAAAATACAGCTGTTATGCACTACTGTTTCACCTTCGGGTTAGGCAGCAAATAGTTCGTTCAAAAGCCTTTTTCTTTACTTGTTGGAGGGTTCTAATTTGCGAGAGTTAAGCACCAATACTTGTGCTCTGATTTTTGTGCCGCATTGCGATATGGTTGCATTCCGTCCGTGATACGCTACTCGCAGTTTTTGTGTCCGTTTTTTTGTTTTGCTCTCTCAGGAGGTCTTGACACCATTCCACCTGGCTTCAACGTACTGGTTACTACCGATCAAGAAAATGAAAATACCGCCAACGTCTCCACGCCGACACCTACCAGTACACAGGATGGACGAGCAGAGTGCATCTGTTCAGAATGTGGCCAGATATGTCAACCGGGCACCGACTTGTCGGCGAACACTCGCATGCATCGACGCAGAAATGGTGCAGAACAGGAAGTAGATGCTCAGCCTCCTCCAATCTTTGACTGTATCTACTGTGACCGCATCTTTCCAACCAAAATTGGTCTCAGTCAACACAGGAGGCAGGCGCATCCAGTCTAACGTAACTGCAAGAAGCTCAGTTGCATGAAAGCCGCCGGATCAAACCGATCACACCAAGGATCGGATTCTCTTGTCAGACGTGCCGATGAGCTGGCTCCGTTGTGCTCTGCACAATGCAAACTTCATCACCGACACCCGTCACATTCCCTTTGACGCAATCTGCAAAGCATCAGGACGTGTGTGTATGCACTGGCAGGAAATCACCGCCTCACAAACAAACAGGACGTTGAGTATATAGTCCCAAGCTGCTGAGGACTCCAAGTGGTTCCCCTGTCCGGCCCAAAGAGCAACAACCCAACTGCAGTCCCATAGTGAGGCTTTCTTACACAGCGATAAATTGTTAGCAATTGCCCGCGGTCTTCATGCGGGCATTTTCATTATGACCCAGGCAGTCACAGCTAAACATACAGGCTTCACAAGCTTTTCCTTACATCCGGCGACTGGTCACTCAAAAATGTGCTTGTGTCGCCGCGGAAAACCACACAACCAGGAAGCAGACATGAGGAGCTAACAACGATGTGATTCTAATCCTTTATCACCTGTGGAAGAAAGGTGCACCTTTTGCGATTTTTTCTGAAAAATGGAATACTGCCCACAGAACGAACCGTGGCCTCCCGAACAGTTCCGACGAGTACTAGTCCGAGGCATTATCGACCCATCCGCACATTGATGAGCGACAACCACGTACGAATTTGCCTCCGGACTTGCCCTTGGTCGACCCGATCACTGCGACTATCCGAAAAGCGTACAGTCGCCGCTAGTGTTCTGGAACTATCCGGACTGAAGATCAACACGCGAAAGACTAAACTCATGGTCACCTGTGGCGACCATAAGCACAACACAACTATCGCTGATGAATCTATTAATTTTGGATTGGAAACTATCCACTCACTAAGCGCCTCTGACACGGTGACCTATCTGAGTATCTCCTTCACTTGGAAAGGTAAAGCACTCACCGATCACTGACTGCAACTTCATACGATGCTGAATGAAACCACCAAAGCCGCCCTGAAGCCGCACCAGTGCCTACACCTTCTGAGACAGCATCTCGTTCCCAAGGCAAATCACTCGCTAGTTCTGAGCCGAGTCCACCAAAACACGCTCAAAGTCGTGGACTGTACAAATTGCCAGTCTGTTCGGCAATGATTCCACCTTCCCAAAGACACGCCAATTATCCACATCCACATCCCAATTTGGCTGGGCTGTCTGGACGTTCCGAGTTTGTCCATCACCATTCCTATTTCACATAGGCCACAAGTGGAGAGACTGCGCCCCAGCCGATGTCCAATTTTGAGGAACGTGATCACAAATGATTTTTTGGCCCTATCGTGTGGGACTTCAATGTCCTTGTAAGTGTGCAGGGTGTGACAATGAACACCAAGGAGGAAGTCCATGAGGCGTGGATGAATAAGCTTTATCACATGCCAGACGTTTGTAGTCTTCGGGGGGGGGGGAGTCTCGCTATCCGCTCTCCAATCGTTGGCTACTGAGTCCAGACCGCGTTCTACGCAGAATCTTTATTCGTATCATCCAGCTCCGATGCGGTCTTCCTTGGACTAAGTTCAAGAATTCTCGAGGTGGTCGAAGTGGCCAATCAGTTCACTGTCGTGACAACGGAGGTCAATGAAAAATTCTAACTCATATTCTTCAATCGTGCTGGATCACCCACGATGTGCACTGCGCCCGGCACACCCCGTGACCAAGAACCTCCAGACGGGCTGCCCAATCTGAGCTATGCAGACTTCGAGGAGCAGCAAGTACCAACGGCCAGCTTGTTCATCAAACCCGACGTGACGGCACTGCTGTGGTACTGAATGTCAGTATAGTGGACGGCCACCGAAGCCAATTTGCCTGGACAGACAAGGCTGTGAAGTAAGAAACTGACTCTCATTATCCTGCCATTCAGTCGGCCCTCTATACCATGGGCTGTGAAGTAGACCCTATTTCTCATTCACCTGTGATGATCTCTTTTAGTGGTATCATATATCCATCTTCTTACAAACCGATTTTTCTTCTGGGACTGTCCTCCTAGGCAATCACTGATTTGTTTACTGATCGTCCTAGGTTCCCTGACAACCTGTAACAAACTTTTGCGGAGAGTTTGGCATTGATTGCTGCTAACATCTGATAACTGTTTCACTATGAAGGACATTTCTCCATCACGATGCGTGAGCCTCGACTGTGATAGCATCGTTGTGTTCCGAATAACTTTTGATTTTGAGAGGCTCATTTTTTTTGTTTTTGACCTTTCTTTTTGTTAACATATTGAACAAATAACTTTCTTTCAATGGCTGAAACTATCAACGTTTGCTATCCTCGGGAAAGGATTTGTCACAATTGGTCCATGTTGTTAACCATCCAGCGTCCTACATTTGACAGGCAGCTTGCTCTGAATATTTTTTCCACACTTTTTTTGCTCAGTTTTTGGTGTCACCGCTTGCTGTGTAAATTGCTCTTCAAAATAAACGATGAGAGGCTCAGGCACAAAACAACTGCTGGTAGGGTTAACAGAATATAAGTCGCCTTAATATCATGGAAATTCTAACAGAGTAGTAAAACTTAGTCGTACCCCTAAATTACTCTTTTAAATTCCTATTACCACTCATGTCAATGACTTTCTGCTCTCTGTTTGTACCAAAGTGAAGAGGAAAACGTACAGTTATCAGAAACACTAAAATTCGTTGAGCAGAAAACAATGCCCGGACAAAACATACATCAGAACGGTTTCAATCAAGATAGGAAGATAAAGTTTTGCGAAACGTCTCATGATGCCCTATTTTGCAGAACCACATATGAGAGTTCTTTGTAAGTTATCAGTAAATTCTAGTATTAATGGAGCTTCTGATCGTGAACCATTTCATATTTTGTCAATTTTAGAAGACGAACCGATATAGGACTTGTAGTAAATTACTGTTTTATGATTGTTAGTTGGCCCAGTTTGACCAGAAGAACGACGGACCATTTTTGATTACCATAAATACCATCACCAAAGGTTAGCCGCGAATGATCGCCTCATAATCGAAGTAAACCTATCAGGAAAACTGAGGTGAAACTGAAGTAAGATTGACTCCTTCCATTTTGCTCGCTGTCGATTCTCGCCTTAATCTTACTAATTTTAGCATTTTCCAAAAAGATCTATCCCTCCAAATAGAGCTCGTAGTAAAATCAATTTGCATCTTGTCTTGTGCGCTTATGAGAAGTTTATCAAATAATGTTCACAATAGGGAGTACATCACTATGGGTCCGCTTCAAAATACTCTGCTCATGAGGGGCAGTTTTGGCATTTTTTACTCAAAAATGATGATTCTGTGAACCCTGCCATTTCTCGCAAAATTTGGAAGCCGATCATCTCTCACCAGTGCAGTACTGTCCCTGTTGGGATAATGCCACAATTAACACAAAAATGATTTTCTTCACCACTGTATGAGCCTCCGCTCGAACATTATAAATAGGGTGGAGTTTCCCAGTGTATTTGAACACGTTTGGTTGAGATCAAACATACCCTTGGCTAAAGGTTTCCCCTCTTTCTGTCTTCTTCATCTGCGGTAGTTCGTTCGTCGTCGTATAGTCCGTGATACCGCAGATCGTTAGTGCAACCGTCGTAGATAAGCCGGGTTGCCGTAAACGTTGAGCGTTAGTGATTTTGCATCAATTGTCAATCCACGCGGTTCATAACAGTCCCTATTTCTCTGTCAAAGCGATAATTGAGACCATTCACTCGTGTTTAACGACACGATTGCGTAACAACTGACGACGATATCAAACAGTTTCAGGATCACTTTGCACGTAAATCTGTACACGAAAATTCAGTTGAATGTTCAACTTCAAAGCTTTCACGGTTCAGCTACTAAATTTATCCCTCTGGATTATGTGGAGCAATTCAGTACGGACCTTACACGTGGTATTGCAAAGTAGTAAAATACGGAGTAAACCATGAATATTAAAGTCATCAACTGTTGGGTGTGTTGATTCCTTACACAGAAAGTCTAGAGACCAATTACAACTGACCGTAATCCAATAAAAATGGTTCAATTCTGTTTGCAGTGTCCTCGCTCCATTGGGGAATGCGCAACCATTACAATCGTTTTTCGACACATTGAGAAATATGGGGTATCCAGACAAAACCACAGAAGTAGTTGACTCCATGCATAAAAACAACCGTCAACTTTCAGGACATTTTAATGCAGCTCTTTGAAACATCACTGAAGTTAACAGATTAGGCAAGCCTGGATTTCAAATGTATGCTCTGTTCCTCGTAAACACAGAAAAATAAACATCCTACATGGCATACAGAGAGAGAGGAAGCTACTAACCAAGTGAGAAATTCAGACTGCTATATGAAACGCTACGAGATAGCCACAATCTTCATCCAGTACACGAACGAACAAAGCAGCTTGTCAAAGCCTACCAGTATTCACAAAAAGATGTCTACCTCACCATCCCCTTCGAAGGGGATAAAGAACTGGAGACACTAAAACAATACAGACTAAAATGTATAGAAAAGCTATACCCACAAGTTCTGTCCAACTGTGAACACTTTTTCGGCTATAACTCAGTGCATCGAGGACAAATCATCTCAGCAGCCTGAAATGTATATTCCATATGAATTCATTTGTCCTTGTAGCTCTAGGTATATCTGACACAGCGACAGGCACATTCAAATGCAGTGTCGAACATTGTCCGAAGTTCGTCAGTACAAGCACTGCCAAATCCGTCAACATTGCACTATTACAGCCCCGGAAGAGAGCAATCACAAGGTTGACATTGGACAAGCATTTTCGACTATTTTTACACCTCGGATATATTCTGAAGATCTTCGAAACTCACGGTTGCTAATGGCTGAACAGACCACCACTTTAGGACTGAGATTGTGAAAACAAACGAAATTAAACGTACCTTTACATCTGCCGTGATCGCAGACAAGACTATTAAGCTACTCCGCGCACAGCTTTTGCTTTATTAAGCTGGCAAAATTCTAACGGTTTACTCGTTAAATTCACTATTGACCAATTACTTTACATCATAAATTGTTTCTATTCTGTTACGTTAATGCTCGATTAATTTCAGCTTGGTTGAAGGTAGGATTTAAGTACTGAGGTAGTATTACTGATACTATTCAGATGTCCACTGATTACCGTCCCTGACTCGAGCACTGACCTTGATCCAATATCAAGCAAGTGCAAACTTGTATGTTTTTACATATACACACCTGCGGAAGTGGAATAACAAAAGTTTTAGCGATCTGTTTCGTTCGAAGACGAAGGCTTTAAAAAAAAAACGTTTTCTTACCAGGCGAGTTACCCCCGTTCATTCGAGTAGGTGATGCAGAGTTTGTATGCGATTGATGCATCTGAGCCCAGCGAAGTCGTGACTCAGCGAAGTTGCCCAACTGATCTAGCTTGTGAGCCATGCGTTCAAGTCGTGTGGGATCAGCACTGAAGAACATGCATCGTATGACCGGATAGTCTGGACAAGGTAAATGGGAATGTGCCGCGGACCGTTGGGCTCCATCCACCAGAATAACTGTGCGCCCTGATTCAGACGTGGACGACCTGGGGCGAAAAACGCTGAACCAATCGGCGAGCATACGGATTAACCGTTGCAGATAGCTCAGACCAAGAGCGGAATCAAAATCACGCATATGTGGAGGTTGTAGCCAACGAGAAAGGAACACGCGCAGTAAACTGGCAAAAGCAAGTGTGAATGAACGACTATAATAAACACGCTCTCACTCAAAGCACAGGTAGTGTTTCTCACAAAGCTGATGACATTAGTACGCGTTGCAGATGAGACTGAATGACTCAGTGATTGAGGCTTGCTACTCCTAAAGTCGATAAAAAATGAAACGAAACCGTGACATCCATAGAATTGACACGCACACACACCCAAGATGCTTACCCAGTGAAGTACAAGTAGGCTTATGCCAGCGAAGTACCAAGTGCTGTTGTAGAGTTGATTGGAATGTGATCATGTCCTGTTCGTGCCAGATAGTCTACTTGGGTCCACTGACTACTCAACTTTAACATTAGCACAAGCATCAACAGTAAAACGTCAGTACGTGTCAATGGTGTATTGACACTGCGTATTTTATTCATTTATTCATAACAGTTATCAGATTGACTAGCAGGTACTGTATTCCGAACCAGTGGTCAGGGCAGCATACGCAACGATAATCAAACACAATTGGATTGTAGGTCTTTGTCACGAACTAGCCAGGTTTCCGAATGACAGAAGGAAACGGGAAACACATATGTTCTTCTTTTCTGTGACAACCGGATGGCACTTCGACGCTGTAGATGGCACAAGTTAACAAAAGTAACGGCTGATATCCCACAAACAATAACGCAATTTGATGAAATAGCACCACTTGAGCACATGAAACAGTTCACAAACTCAAGTAGATTGTTTAAATTAAAGAATGTGAAGGAGAGGATACCCAATTTTAGAACAGCACTTTACACTTTAAAGATGCGAAGGGTATTCCATGCAAATAGACCTGCGCATTCACCATGTGTAGCATGGTTTGCATATCACCGGCAGAGACTGGACCAAACAACATCTCCACATTCCAAGTCAGTCGATTCAATGTACAACAAACCCATTAGAAGCTCCAAACGCACTTAATTGTTGTCCATGATAAAAGTGAACAGGAAAGGAGAAATCAAACAACTGTTATGAACAGTTGAGACAGTTGCTAGTATACTCTCCAAGCCTACAGGAAGTGAGCACACAACTACATCAACTCATTCCTCTAGAAATCCGTGACGAGACAGAGTTCTGAAGGACGTTACAAACAACAGAATACAAGACGGCCTTCCGATCTAAAATAAGGACCACAACAGTCAAGCTTCTTTAAGAGTGCTGATATCTCACTCGTCGTACTGTAAAAATGCATCAGTGCGCTCTCAATCGGACCAGAATCTTGCTTGTTCTCCATGTATCTGGTTTGACCTGAATTTAGGGTGCCGAAATAATATAACGCCAGTGAGTAACTCCGATATGAGAGACTATACCATTTTCCGTATCTGTTTCCATTACGTGCTAAAGCAAATCACTTTGGTGCATTAGAATTTCCACCTTAGATTCTTGGACGTGACGGCAAGAACGCGATTGGCCCAACAAACCGTAAGGGACGACCAATCTTAATTAAAGTGCTTCGCATTGGCTACTTTGGTAGAGGAAGTGGTTTGGGTTATTCGAGGGGTGTCAACGGATTTGCTTAATGAGAACGGGGTTAGCGGCCAAAGTGGAGCACAGATCATGTGACCCTGTTCCTACTAATTCATCAAACCGCGAGCCGTATTGGTTCCTGTGACAGGTAAAGGGTTGCGAGTGGTTAGGGGTGTCTGTGAATCTCACGTCCAATAGGCGTGAGCTTCGGGGCCGTGGTAGACCACGAGCTTTGATGTGAGAGTGAACCAGTTTGTGAAAACATTTTCAGTAGTTCTCTCACATACATGGCTGGCGGACGCAAGTACACTTGCATCAGTCCCGAAACACGCAGACGTATTATCGAAGCATCTGAAAGGGGTGATGACTGGCGCACGGTTTCCCTTCTGAACGGAGTTAAGGGTAATACCGCTTACAAGTGGCTACATGTGGATTGCATCAGTTATGAAGCTTAGCCTCGCAAAGGACACAGAAGCAAGATTCTGACAGAATCAGAGATCGACATGTTGCTGAAGTAGATTTCCGTGGACCCAACGATTACATTGCAATTTTTGAGACTGCGCGTGAAGGTTGAGTTTGAGAAGGAGTTGTCGACCACAATGATTAGTCGATACTTGGATGGCCGGTGCATAACTGTCAAGTACCCGTTGGCATGACCTCGGATGAGAATTTGGAGTTGCGGTGACTGTTTGCATACCGACTGATGGAGTGTTATACAAATGCAAGAACTATTTGCTGGATAGAAGAGACAAACTTCCATTTGTTCTATACGAGGTCAGTGGGACGTTCATTAAAAGGGACGAGAGCATGCGTCTCTGTAACAAACAGCCGAGGCCGTAATCTTCATTTGATTGGAGCTATGACACCAAGTTCGACAGTAGGCTGTACGACGAGGCGGGGAGCATACAACAGCAGCGAGTACAAGGGCTGGTTGCGAACCCTGCTGGATCAGATGAAGATCAGTACACCCATGTCAAACATTGGGCTGATATACGAAAAGGCACCGTGTCACACCGACCTGGAAAGTGTGTTTGCTGAGAGGTTATGCAATGGTGGACAAGTCTTACGATTTGCACCCTATTCACCCATGATTAATCCAACTGAGAATGTCTGGAGCATGGTAAAAGCAAGAGTTAAAAGACAACTGCAGATGCACCACGAGACAACAATAACCAGAGATCCTGAGGGTGTGTAAAGTCAACAGAAGTGGAGAATGTGGGCTCTGGAAACAGTAATCATGTCTGCTATGTGCGACGTCACCGGAGACCATTACGCTAGCTTCGTTCGTCATGTCGAACCATGCTGTATGCAGGCGATAAATGTTTAAATGGTTGGGTCACAACCGCAAACCCACATCCTCTCAGTGAACGGAGAATGCTCTATTCAGAGCAACCACAAATTGATTTTGTACTTCCTACTTTTTGGAAGTTGGCCTGATTAAACTGATGCTTTGCCTGTGAATGTGCCTAGATAACGTAAGATTCTCCGTTTTTCGTTTGCACGGTTGAGAACAACTGGGCTACCCACATACTTTAGATAATCGGATGTTTTACGTTCGCGATTGAAAATAGTGAGTGAACTGTTAGCATCTCACGATGTCATCTTTCTACAGTAGTTGACCGCTCCACCAATGGCACTGCAACCCAGTAACACAGCGAACGGTGTGCCTATATATAATAATGTAGTTACTCGATTGTCAAAGCCATTTGCCTTCTAATATTGGGTCTAAGCTAGCCAGTCTGTGTAAACTGGCCCTGACCAATTGTTTAGACTACTAGGGTGCGCAGTACAATGTATGCCCTGTGCTACCTGAATGCTGAAAATCACTGTCCATCATTTCGTCCTAAAGTGCAACGAAAGCACAATGAAATATAGAGTCGACTGGCTTGATAATCCTTTAGAAATTGTCTTCCATTGCGTACGACGGTCAGCCCAGTACCGTTCCGACTGACCCCGGGTCCAGTTTGATTAGTATTGTTGAGTTCAGACGGTAACTCCAAGTGAGGTCAACCAAATATGAGACTGAGTTGCCAGCGAACCATTTAATGAGTGATACTGGGTGATATCACAGTCGTCATCATCATCATAGATAGCAAGATTTTAGTAGATTACAATAATGCTTAACTGCCACACAACCATGAAGAAAAAGCAAACCCTATGTAGGAAGAGAGAGGGGGAAACAAGAATGGGACGGGAAGGGACCTAACTACTGAAAATGACTACGTCCCTATTCAAACATTCAGCATCAAGGTGCCTACACCTTGCAAACAAAACAACCGAGCTGCAAGTGAGAGTAAGGCGTCATCAGCGA
>QNGE01002313.1:20679-42251 GCA_008508345.1 Paragonimus westermani | reverse complement strand
GACTGTGGTTTGTCAGACCTCTACCTGTTGGCCTGCCTGGTATGAGTAACTCTGTCCAGTTTAGCCCAAAAGGTCATAGAGATGCGCAAGCCGTCACACCACGTCAAGGTCCAGTCTCACCGTGACAGTGATGACATAGGCTTCTTTCTCAATCTAACCTGGCGACCACGGGGTGAGAGGTGTCACTGAGGGAAGTTCATAGTACTAAAACAGTCATGGTCGCCAGTCAAAAAATGATGACTCTGTGAACACTGCCATTTTCCGCCAAATCTGGGAGCCGATCATCTCTCACCAGTGCAACAGATACATGCACGCTACTGACTGCGACACAAGGTCGTGTTAGAGTGTTTCCAACCAGCAATGTGGACGGTCGCGAACTCTTCAAAAGGATGGAAGGCCCCTACCAAACCTGTTCGGTGGGATGGTTGAGGCTCCAACAGCCCATGACCACGTCATCGCTCAGCCGAATGGCGGCTTCTTTTAACCAGCGTCAACCACACTGAACAATGTGAGGTATATGGAGCACATGGCTCAACGAACGAAGACTACATTTTCACTGTCTTGGTCATCGGTCGCGAAACATCATATTTCCCAAACGCGCGCCGACGGAATGCAACGATGATCACAAATTGAGCCGATCTGAAACTGTTAGGCACAATGATAGCCGAACACAGAATGCCTAGAAGCATCTTCCGACTGAATGGGCCAGATCGCTGAACTTACAATGACTCGTGTCGTCAACGAAAACTAGGGATGACTAGCGCAAAAATATAGAATATACGAACAGCAAATATGCTACAGAACGTAACGATACCCAAAATCACGGAAGAACCAAGAAAACTTTGGGATTCAGCCGAGAATTTGTTTACTCCTAAACGAAAGGCAGTAGAGCAGACCAGCGTCCGCGTACATAGAAAATTCGAGTAGCCTCGTACAATCCCATCTAAACTGATGCACTACAAAATGGTGGGCCAATCAGAACACAAAAAGGGGAACTAGAGCCAAAAGCGACTTAAAGGATGTGTGAGGACAAAACTAAAAATAATGAGATACTCTTCGAAAAAATCACAAAAAATAAGCCATCACAGGGAAAATGGAAATTCTTCAACACGACGACTAAGCTCAAGTGAGCCCGCATACTCATTTCAAACCAAATCATTCATCGGTAAACAGAAGTCTTCAATACACGATGCAACATGTGCTACGGTCATACCCAGCACAGCACAGCAAGCATGCAACAATGCAACATGATAACGTAACACTGCCAAGTATACCACCACCATGATAGACAGCAATGCATCCGTGTGAATCACAGATGCTAAAATGTCATACAACCATGAAGAAGAATAAAAGCAAACCCTGCACAGGAAGAGAGAACGGGAAAAGAAGGGAACGGAGGGAGACCTGACTAATAAAAAATACATCTACCTCTATATTCCTACGTTCAACATTAACGTGCATACACTTAGCAAACAAACAACCAAGCTGCAAGTGAAAGTGAAACGTCATCAACAAGACAGCTTCTTCACGGCCTCCACTACCACGCGTCTTTAGATACACTCACTTTATAGATAACTTGGACAAACAACTACAACATTCATGCCATTGAGCTCGGTTAGCCGCCATCTCACTTAACATCCCAAGCCACCGACTCTGGGAGACGCGACGGTCCCGGTCTGGGAGACGAACCCCATCTACAGTGGCCAAACCCTTCGTGAACCAACCCATTTCTCTACACTACGTCATCATCTGCCTAACTCGCATCTTACGCCAGTCGCCCACAGTATCGACAAAAAGTGAGCGAGATGGCAGACGAATAGCTGACGTCCTCAGTACGTGACCTAACTATCTAAGCCTGTACAGACGTAAGGACTAAGAAAACTCGTCTGACAACCACTACCGAATACCCGCTTCCTAACCTCCTCAGTGCTTACTCGCTGGTGCCACTCGATACGAGCAATCGAACGCAGACATTCGTGGTCAAATATCTGAAGACGGTTAACGTCTTCTAACATGAACGGCCAAGTCTCGCTCCAGTAAAGTAATACAACTCACATTTTCGCTTTATATACGCGACCCTCGAGCATCAGAGAGATACCTCCCTGTCGCCATAGCTGCTTCAGATTGGCTAACACCGCACCAGCATAGACACACGCGCTTCTATTTCATTCTCCACACCTCCACCGTCGCCCATACAGCTCCCCACGTACACAAAACAGAACAACCTCCATAACTAATTCACTATCCAACACCAAATATACGCAATCACAGCAATCTTGTAGGTCCACTTTGCACTTTGAGGCTGCAAAGCGCATTCCGAAGTACTTAGCGGAACGCAAAATACCGACCAGTACTGTTCCTGCTGCTTGCAAAGTGTCAAACAGAAACACCTTATCATCAACACAATCAAGATTAGTCTATCTATCACCAGCTAACAGGTCCACACCGGCATCCTGTGAGTGCCCGAAACAATGCTCCATTATTTCGCCTACCCCAAAATCAAACGAAAATGGTGAAAGCGAACAGTCTTGACGTACGCCGCTCATGGTGCTGAAACTGTCAGACAGTTAACCGTAAACCCTAAGCTGACCAGAAGTATGGGAATAAAGCGTTGATGGTATGTTCCGTCGGTACGCCCCTGCGTTCAAGCGACTTCAGAAGTGTAGATCGATCCACCGAATCGAAAGAACCTTCAAAGTCGAGTTGTTGACCGGCGACACATACGGTCTGCATTTCCTTAACTTTCTCCATCAACCAAGCATCACGATCAGCATTTAGGCTACGTTTCAGTTTCCTACGGATACCCTCTTAAACTAGCTAAGTGAACTACCAAGAGGAATGTTCCGTAAGATGTCCGCACCAAATTTAGTACGAATGAAGTTGAACAGTTTGGGCGTCGTGTTTAACACGTTATTGATAAACAAATTGAGAATAACAACGTTACGAGCAGGTTGTAATACTTTACGTTTCAACCACCTCGGGTGACTTTCCTCAGAAGTATTGTAATCGAAATCACATTGACAGAGGAACAGAGGTCACATGGGATTTTCCATGGTTAGATCAATTTGTCGTGCATCTGACCGGATTGGTCTAATTCTTTGCGCATTAAGTGAGGGTGAGACACATGTAGATAAGACGGGTCCGTGTCCGGTGCTGTTTATCCATCCACGCCGCACTACAGACAGAGGTTCGCTATGATTGCGATTAACACAAGAGTGCTGTGTATAAATGGTGAGAGCTTCAGTACAGCACCGCTCCGTACAGGAAGTTGGACCCTTGTGAATCAATCGAGCCTGATCAAAACCTGCGTTGTGGTTTTCTGACAGTGCATGTAGTGCGATGGCCGAATCCTTCTCTAGCTTTTGAAGTTGATAGGCGTGTTTAGCAGGAAACCTCATGTGCCTCTTGTGTTCCGTCTAGCTCCTAACAACTCCAAGATAGGACAGTGGGAGAGGGGTCAGCAGTCAGCACATTCTTGCCTATCCATCCCGCTGTACGCAGCAGATAGGGCGACCCGATTGATCCGGTGGGACGGCCGATTCAGTATGAACTTACTGGTGTTGTGAGTATTCATGGCTATGTGCGTACTGAGATACTGCCATGACGCCCAGATTTAGACAGGAGAACGACTAGAGTTCTCAACCAAAGCCTTGGGCTCAAAACCCTGTACCACAAGATGGCGGGTGGGTGGCAGTGTACCAGAACTGGCACACTTTCCGAAGAAGATACCAAAACTTCTCCTAACCCCCAACCTGGAGCAGCAGGAGACTGTTTTATCAGACCTCTACCTACTGACCTACTTGATATGAATGACTCCTTCGGTGTTGTCACCATACAGTCCAGTTTAGCCCAATAGGTCCTCGGGATGTGTGAGTCCTCACACCGCGTCAAGGTCCAGACTCGTTGTGACGGCTGTTCAGATAGACAAAAGCTACTAACAGTCTCAAGCAGTATGTATGTAATATGAAGGATAGGGTTAGTGTCAACTGAATCTTATATCGATGATTTATACTACGAAAGTGCACGGCGAATACCACGCGGATCAGCCAATTCACTTAGTCCGTTCAGCATGGATAGCATATCCTTTATAGAAGAACTAAGTGCAGCAATGTCGTCCACATTTTCAAAATCAGTCAGCTCACTACCGGACACAAGCTCTACACCGAGACCCTCGGAACCTCCGTATATACACTTAACAAGTCAATATAACGTGAACTAGAAAACGTGACTCCGAAATCCCGCTTCAGGACTTCGCCAATGATAGCGTAGAGAAGAAGGAGGGAGATGAAACACTCTGCCAAACAGCACTTGAAGTTGAGAACGCTCGAGGTAGCCACCCATGAATGCGCACTCTGCAATCAGAATGAGCACATAAAAGAGTAACTTAACTCACTGGGACTCTTGCCACAGAGACAGTCCGACACAGCATTCCCGGCAAGCGAGTTGGAAGCGGCCTTCATATTCAAAAATACTGCGATCGTTGATTAGGGAAGGGAGTAACGATGTTCCAATGTCTATCACAAGGTGGAAATGTGATCGATACATTTGTGTTTAGGCCGGAAGCTGGTTGTTCTTCTCTTATCAGATCCCACGTTTCGGAAGTTTTTGCATTATAATATACGTGAACACCTTACCTTGGATGTGATGGAGATACGGCCAATACCTCTGCGCTTGCAACATGATGCTCTGGCATCTTTTTAAAAATGGGAATGGATGTTCATAAGCACCAATCAAAAAACGCTACTTCAGTCTCCTGGATACAACAAAGGGCTGTGGTCAGCTCAGACAACTTCGCACTACGATCTCTGAGAAGAACTGAAGAGAGTTCGAACATAGAGCACGCTCGGCTAATTGTTGTCAGTTGTGCAATAAATGATAAAGATTCAGGCGTACTCATTACTACATTCAGAATCAAGGTGACAACATCGAGTAGGTAAACAGCCCAGTTACGATCGGAAGTAAGATGCCTTCCTTGTGGTCTTTATTTCTCAATGACATGAAACCCAATGTACTAACTACGCTGCGGGTCACACGTACTCTGGCCTAAATAAGGCCGCAGACCACGGAGTCATCAGAGGTATGTATGCTATCAATTTGGAACGTCGACAGCCTAAAATACAGCAGACGTCGAGTTTCAATAAAGCAGTTCGTTAACTCATTTGCTTCGGAGTGCAAATCTGTATTGAAAAGCATTCTAGGTGTGAGTAGAGGGCAGTGAGGGCAGTGGGGTTGGCCACTGTAGGTCAAGTTCGTCTCCCGGGCTGGGGCCCTCGCGACTCACAGAGTCGGTGGTTGGAGACTCTAGGTGAGATGGCAGCTAGTCGAGCTCACATGCGTGAATGCTGTCGTTGTTTGGCCGAGTTGCCTGTGAAGTGAGTGCATTTAATGATGCGGGGCAGTGAAAGCCGTAAGGATGCTGTCTTGCTGACGACGCCTTACTCTCACTTGTAGCTCGGTTGTTTGGTTGCAACTTGATGTTGAATGTTTGAATATAGATGTAGCTACTTTCATTAGTTGGGTCCCTCCCCCTCCTCTTCTTGTTTCCTTCTCTCTTTTCCTACATACGGTTTGCTTTTTCTTCATGGTTGTGTGGCAGTTAAGCATTAGTGTAAACCACTAATTTATTGCTGTCTATGATGGGGAGGAGAAGTGAGAACCAGAAACGGGTGCAAAGCCTTCAAGTTGAGTACCTATTCTGGGATCCCGAAAAAGGTGGATGGAAGTGAAGAAAGAGAGACCTAAAGAATGAGCTTTAAAATACAGTGAACGAACCAGTAGAATCATATATTTGCCTATGCACTCTGGAGAGTACAGTAAATGTGGCGACTGGATTCACACCGCACGACGACCTATGTGATAAAAAACTGGTCACATTGTAAAAAACCACATGGCAGTCCGGATTAGGTTCTCTGAAAACAGCTTGCCTTCAGCCTGCAAATGAACTTCACATGAACTTGGCCGTACATTAACAGAAAAATAATTTGCACAGAAGTGGATGGTGTTCAGACAGCCTGAATCCCGAGGCAAGCGCAAAGAATCGTGGCTGGTAACACGCATGACTCACCGAATAGCATCCAGCTTCGCTTCAACGTCTAATGACTCAGAATAGCACAGATCACGAAATCTATGTGGAACAAAACACAAATTAATTGGGAGTGGCTCAAGAATACTGACTTTGTATCGATTGTCTGTAGCATCTGGTCTGCGCTTGCGAATAGGCGATAGGAGTGCAGAATTGCATCGATAATAGAAGTCTGTGCGACAAGGTTCCGTTCGTTCAAAATGAGATCGAACAAATCCGGTAGCGTGCAGGAACGAGGCAAACTCAAGGTCAATGCAGGCTTCTGCGAAGAGAAAAAATATCATTGTCTACTCGAATATGTCCGTAACTGGATACACTTACTTCGATCAGGTGTTTTGCTTGCCGTTGCAATCGCATGTTTGAAACAAAGCACTGCAAATCGGTGTGGTGAGGGTCAACGCACGAACAAATAAGATTTAAATAAACTGGACTAGGAGTAGGCCATCAGACGGCACGAACTGTAAGTTGAAGATCTGCAAAATAAGACAACAAATGGTGATTAAGCAGAAGGAACAAAAATATTGACAGGTAGACAACCCAATTATAGACCACTTCCAAAAACAAGTCGTAAAAATGATAAGCAGGGAATAAGGCTGCTTTAAATTAAGTGACACAAGAGGCTGATAGTGTATCCAGCTGGTACTGATGCGGACCACATTGTAAGAAACAATTTAGCCGGAAGAAATCAACAATGCACTAAGATACTTATGACGTCCTTTTAGAGATTTCGGGTTCTTATGGTTAAACTGCTTTATCACGCCTTCGTGCTGCCCCCTACATTCGTCATCAATGTCACAACTGAGGTTGTAACCACCTTTTGGGTCGTACCGTGAAATGCTTGCGACGGTCTGCATACTCCTGCTCACAGTTGTCAATGGAAAATGAACAACTGATTGCACGACTCCAGCAGCTTGGGCAACTAAAAGCACATTCCGAATGCCAATAGGATAAGTTGAAATATCAGAATCGCTTTGTCGCGTCCAACGAGGAGAAGATATTCACATGCTTAACCTGCAACTGCTTGAGATGCTACTGACAAATGTCCGTCTGTTTACGTACATGTTCTGATAAAATGAAGGTGTGCTGCATTTGGCACGGTCACACTTGGCTGGATACAGAACTCTCATGTTGACGAGGGATAACGGCACATAGAGTGACTCCAAAGAACGCTCGATTTACAGCCTATGGACGTGTTAACATGCTTACAATCTACAATCTTACCATTGTTATGCAGTCCCCTCGCACTATCAAGTTGTCTACCCTTGCATACGCATTTACGCTCACTTTCCAACAGTCATAAGTTATTGGTTCTTAATTTGCAGTTCAGCCATTGTATTGCAGGTAATAAATGGTTGAAGCCTTGAGTTTAGCGTGTTTCTGTCTGCGCACATACAGTGTAATTGGCCCCCACCACAATATAGTTATGCATTTATTCCCACCACGGATCAATACTTCTGACATGAACGGTTTGGCGCTAATCTTACTGTCCAACTGTTTTCGACCAATGACATCTTCAGTAATCATCTTTTATCTTTTAAGCCTCATAAACTTAATCGCCCACCAATTCCACAGATTGTGCTTTGCCGTCCGGCTATAAGACTGCCACCGAATGTGCCGCACATCACCAAGCAACCCCCATTATCAAGGCTCTATGTATAAGATCCAAAAACCAAATATTCTCGTAGCAGTTGTTACCCAGCTTTAAACAAGGTAATGAAGCCATTCAGTTTTTTCAGAGAGTGAAATTTCCCATCAAACATTGTAATTTCAAAGTTGTAACTACTGCACGGAGGGGCCAATCCAAGCTGTGACATGTTCATCGCTGGCTTGCAGTTGAACCTAAAACTGACAGAATTCAGAGCGTGAGAACTTCAGACCGCATTCGATCAGGCAAAACTATCAAGGACTTCATGATCACCACAGAGGACATAGGTACTTGTACTTACAAACGATAGTCACAGAGAAAGAATGACTATTAACTACAGTCAGACGATTAATCACTACAGATATCTGGACGCTTGCTCCCTCTGAAAATCGACGAGCTAACTCAGAGGATAGATGACTTTTTCCTTCAAACTGTTCACCAGTGGATTTCAGTCAAAAACAGAAAAGAAATGGGCATCTTTCGAAGGTTGCACTAATGCTTATCAACTCCCTAGTAATGTACCAAAGGAGTTATCTGCTTCCGAACAGTTATTGACGGCATAACGAAAGGAAATACAGGATATGCTCATCCAGATATACTATGGACTATGGTGTGCGGGACTGACGCTACGGAACACGTCAACGCAGTTCCATTTTTAGTGCTGTGAAAAACTACTGAAGTGATGTTAGGATAGTAAAAGTATAATCGCCAAACAAACAATTTGCTTCTCCAACTATGGAGCTTAAAAATAGATGAAAATAACATTTAGGGAGTTCGTGCTTTAGAAAAATTGGTTCCGTCACACGACCAGAAGTCACAGGAATCGAGTATGGGCACATTCGCGTATTACTCACAAGATAAGACTTATCCTCCTACGTATAACAAAACACTGTCCTTCTCGCAAGGCCTGAAGGTCTTATATCACAAGTACTAGAAAAGTGGCTATGACCACTACCGGACAGTGCTGACAGTTGAAGAAGGTGCATCCTACAGTGCTATCTCAGCTTGTATAAACCAAGACAGGAAGTCAATCGATTTCTTCCACGGAACGCTTTCCAACTGCGAAAGCATCATTCCTGGATAGAAAAAAAAGTTTATAAAATTTTGGAAGCAATGAAGTATAGTCACTTTCTTTGAACAGCTATTTTGTTCTCTCTACTGCTCCTGGGCCTGTCTCATTCAAGTAAAGGGTTAAGTACAAGGGACAAGTGAAAAACGAAAAGATTTGGCATTGGCGAATGTGTCCTTTTTCCCGCATGATACAAAACACAAGCCAGGAAGAGAAAGCTTGACAGTTGACTAGCTACCTAGAAGTCGTCCAGAAATGAACCAACTATGCCGTTTTTTGCGTACCTCCTTGTGGCTCGTACGGTGTAATTCACGTGTCCAACAAATCTCACACCTACACCATGTCGTCAACACAATCAAGATTAGCCTATCTATCACCAGCTAACAGGTCCACACCGGCATCCTGTGAGTGCCCGAAACAATGCTCCATTATTTCGCCTACCCCAAAATCAAACGAAAATGGTGAAAGCGAACAGTCTTGACGTACGCCGCTCACGGTGCTGAAACTGTCAGACAGTTAACTGTAAACCCTAAACTGACCAGAAGTATGGGAATAAAGCGTTGATGGTATGTTCCGTCGGTACGCCCCTGCGTTCAAGCGACTTCAGAAGTGTAGATCGATCCACCAAACCGAAAGCACCTTCACAATAGAGGCATACGGCAACTGTTGACCGGCAATACGCATGACGCTGCCCCGAGATCCTAAGAAGAGTAAAAGTGTTACCTGTACACCCCGACACAGGGAGAAACCCTGCCTGCTATTTCCTAACGTTTTTCTCTCGAGTTGCAATGAATCGACGAAGTTTAGTGGACGCCAGAACCCTAGAAATGACTGTAGTCAAACTAATCCCTCTGTGGTTTTCGCAAGAGCTTTCTGAACATAGGAACTGAACATAAGAACTATTATCGAGTGACCCCAGCGTGGAGGGATGGTCTTCGTCATCTACACAAGTTGAAACAACTAAGTCAAGGCCTCTACTAACGCCACCCCACCTCCTGTGAAAAGTGACAGCACGAGATCATCCGGGTCAGCAGCCCTAGTACGTTCGAGAACCGAGATGTAATTGCGCACCGCGGTTTCAGTGACCAGGGTACTACATTTCAAGTTTGTGGCGGCAACACGGTAGAGGCGGGAGACCAGCTGAACTGATCCTCAAATTGTTCCACCCAGCACCCTAACTTTCCGGACTTACTGCAGATGAATGTGCCATCTGTCTTGCTGAAAAATTCAGACAGACGGTCGCCTGAGACCAATGGCCAGAAGCCGAAACGGCTTCCATTTCCCTAACTATCTCCACCAGCCAAGCATCACGATCAGCATTCAGGCTATGTTTCAGTTTCCTACAGATATCCTCTCAAACTTTTTATATAAACTATCGGGAGAGATGTCCCGTCCAGCTCCTAACAACTCCAGGGATTTCTCCAAGATCCAACGTCTGCTCAAATCATGTACCCCAGTGCCGCATGTAACAGTACCTAACCTGCTTCCCGAATGGCCAGTGAGATCGCGACCCACCAGCCGTTAGGATACTCGGAGTGGGAACCACTAAGACAGCTTCCTAAGCTGGTTTGGTTATTATGCTCTACCGACAGTATAGCCAGCTTTTCGACACTCGGTCGTTGCTCTCGATAGGGCCGTTGCTCAGCAAAAGTAAGAACAGAGCGACAACATACCGACGCATGAGCTGAGTCCAAGTATGTGCTCCAATAAGAACGAGAGTCCTGAATCCAACCACCGATAACTAACAGCTATGTGGTTTGTCTAAGACTAGAGCTCATTCCTGAGAAAGCCGGCATCAAGTATAGCAATGACGTGCACGATGTTTAAAGTCAGTGTTGACTAAAAATGGCTTATGCTCGGCACACAGCTCCGACAGTCGTCCGCCATTATCCCGGCGATTTGAGGCTATCCAAAAACCTGCCACCCACACAAAACTCGGCCTCACCGAGGCGGCCGACCTAGGCGTTCATATCTCCGACCATAATGACTAATTACAACCATGTGTCAACCGAGGGGGAGCGGCCAACTCCGAGTAAAACGTGTCCTTGACGCCGACGTCACCACACTCAGTTGGAGCACACGCAAACACAGCGAAAAGACTTCTGAACGTTTCGCGTCTAGAACTGGTCTTAATAGAACCTACTTAGCGGAAAGCACAGTCTACAACTAACTGGAATCCAATATACTAATGCGGTTGCGGCCGTCGTGATGAGCGCTATACTCACTCCAACCTCACTCATAGCGGTGGTCTTGCATAACCAATATCGGATAGACAGTGTGCGTGCTGTTAGGTCCATATGTTGACCACTGTCCTGGAGTCCAGCCTCCGAGAAACAGCAGAAAACATTCGAGTCCAACGTTTGTGTGAAAGCGGCCTGCTGACCTACCTATTTTAGTGCGCGAACGTTGAAGGCACCTATATTAACCCGTTTTCTAAGCCTAAGCAAAGGACGAGGGAGGCCTGAGGTTGAATAGCAAGAGGTGGAACTTACCGGCCCAAGGTTACTATTATTTATATTTGTGGTGGAAACTGTGGAGTAATTACCAGAAATGGAGGTTAGGAGGGGACTGGGAGCTAAACTTGGTAGGACAGTAAGGGAGGGGTCAGCAATAGCATGCTTTCGCCTATCCCCCCACTGCTGTATGGAGCAGATAGGGCGACTCCGTTTATACTGCGAGACGGCCGATGCAGCATGGAATTACTAGTGTTGTTCAGGAGCCTTTGTGAGCAATATCAGTGTCAGGCGCTATTTATCAGCATATAATGGATCTGGTTATGAACCTGCTTATTGAATCTAGTAGGGTTCGTCGTTAAGAGGGTAATGTGTGTGGCGATAATTCCTATTTAACCACAATACACATCGTCCCTCGGTGAACACATTTAGACCAATGAACCTTACTATAGATCATGTGATTTAAGGAAGCCTACGCCTCAGTTACCAACCCCCCGAGTTAGTTTTCCGTGATTCAGTAAGTTATATGTAGACACGAGGTCGACAACGCAAGCCTCCCAGTCCAGTACGATTCTTCTTCTGATACCAAGCAGGGGTCAACTTCTTAAAAATGCAAAAAAAAACTGGTGCAGCACCGCTGTCTCTGAATAGTGTCAATGGAGTAAGGGACGTGATACAAAGTAAGATCTTATCGTCAGCCTACCACATCTACCAAGCAGACAAGCATCTAACAAGGCCCTTAATATGCGTCCCAGAACGAGCATCAACGAAAATTGGCGAAAGGCTACTCTAATGGGCCGCCGCCCTGTGGCAAAACAAACTTTGTCTGACAAGCCTTTGAAATCTTCCTTTAAAGAACTCTACTGTGACCTCAACCCATTTGATCTACGAGAATAAAGTTTCGCGATCAGCCCTTCAAAAAAAAAAATTAAATGATTGAGTGAGGTCTCCCCAGAGTCATCGGCGTCTTAGAAGATAGCACACAAGGGTTTCGAGTCGAGGCTCGTATGTCTCGAAGACTTACTACAATTTTTATCGCAGCTCGATGTAGACCCACGAGCGCATTTCTTTTTTAAGGCCAAAATAAACAACTGAATTAACGTATTCAAGCAATAGAGATAAAGAATTCAAACAGCTGTCTTGTTAATACGGAGAAACGTCCGGTTTATCGTGTCCAGTATGATGAATCCCTTTTTAGCCACTTTTTAGTGATAAAGTGAGGACAGGTTGGACGATAACCATATGCCCAAGCCGTTTTTAGAACTCACTTTGGCAATACACACTTCTGCTTGTGCGTAGTGTTGCGAAGACGTTGCCAGAATCGCCACTGAGAGACATGTGCACAGTCATCGCCTTTAATGGGAATATACCACACCTCTGAGTAGTACCTACCCGCACTGAGGTTAGCTTGCTAAAGGTTTGGATCATGGGAATTCTAGATTTTCAAGTCAACTGCATAGAGCAGGAAGTGACTAGAAATCCTATCCGGTAAATCGTTGATGTAAATCAAAAATATTGATAGAATAAGGACAGATTAGTGTAGTACGCTCGCTGAGATAGGTTCAAGGGGAGAGAGATCAGAGCCGCTTTTAGCATGAAAGGTTCTGTCATTAAGAAACGAGACGGTTCAGCAGTGAATATCACCTCTGACGCCGTATGCCCCCAATTTCTGTAAGGGTGGGTCATTTGGTACCTGGTCGAATATCTTAGCGAAATCGAAAAAGATGGCGTCTGATATAAGACCATGACGTCTAGCATTCGTTAGGCTAACCATAAAAAGCAGTAAGTTCGCCACGCAAGACCTATTCGGTAAGAATCCATGTTAAGGTACAGAGGTGAGAGTATTATCTGAAAGGGGCTTTAAAATAGCTCTTTTAAGAGGCCGCTCTGCGATCTTGTAAAGAATAGTCTTTGAGCTGATTGGTCGATAAGTAGCAAGACTGCTGATCAACCGACTTATGAATAGGGATGTCGGTAGCTTCTTTCCATTCACTGGGAAGGATACCAGCAGAAAGAGTCTATATGGAAATGTTATGAAATGGTTTAACAAGTACAGGAGACGTTTCCTTCAGTGTTCGTGGATGAATCTGGTCCGGACCCAGTGAACTAACAGTGACTTAGAAAATAAACTCTGAACGCTGTACACTGAGAATCCCGCACACAGAAGAGGCTGCTTGAATACACGCGTAGATAGCTACTAGGATCGTGATGAGTAGAGTTGTACTTGGCGGATTACTTATCCTCAAGTAATTCAGCAACGAAGTTGGTTTTGGAGACACTTTCGCCGTTCGACTGACACAAGGACATAGCTGAAGAGGAGTTATTGGGACGGTGTTGCATGTATTCAAGAGGAACGTTTTTGCTTGAGGGCGCCATTTTGAGCACCTCTGATTTCTCTTGAGGATGACTGCAACGGATTTCGGACTTGCACCGACTGTGCCTTTTGCAAAATGTTTCCGCGTCTTCGGGTTTATTGGACTTCCTCTGCTTGGCAAATAGTCTTGCACGGTTATCAAGAGTTCGGCAAATCCATCTTGTGAGAGGAAGATTGTGGGAACTCATTGCCAGCTTACGTGGAGCCGCAGAGGTACGAACGACCTCATTCGAAATTGACCGGTCGCTGTTCGGTCAGCTGAAACATCATGATAGACTCACCACCACAAATTCAGTTCGTTCGTTTGTAAATTTCCTTAATTACCCTGTTGAGCCTGTCATGTGTGTAACGAGGCCAATCACCTCGCTAACGTCGGGTCCAATATATGACGTGTCACGTTGGACTACATTTCAAAGCCTAGTGTGAACTATAAAAACGACCAGCATAACGCTTGTCAGGGGCGGCTGGCACAACGCTGACTATGACCACCCAGCACAACCAGTGACAGAAACCCCTCGATGAGGCGCCTGGCAAGGTATGCCCGATATGATCAGCGCTTCCAATTGTGTCACAAACGTTAAAGACAGTGCCACCAACATATCTACTTCACGGTTTTGCATAGCTGTTGGCCGCGAACACTGCCACATTAAATCAAGTTTTGTCACACACCTCTACGCGACGCATCGAGAGGAATGATTATTCACTGCTGCACAGCATGTTGAACATACTGTCGGCTCAGATTAGGTTTTACGGTGAATTGTCTGACAGTTTCAGCACCATGAGTTGCGTACGTCAATGCTGTCCGCTGTCACCATTTTTGTTTAATTTCGTCATAGACGAAATGATTGAGAATCGTCTCCGGCACTCACACGATGCCGGCGCGGACCTCCTACCTGGTGAAAGATTGACCGATCTTGATTATGTTGACGACAAGGTGTTGCTGTTTGACAACTTTCCATTGGCACAAGTAATGCTAGACGCAATTTCGCGTTCTGCCAAATACTTAGGGATGCGCTTTGCAGCCTCAAAATGCAAAGTGATTCTGCAGGATTGCTGTGATCACGTAGATTTGATGTTTGATAATGTAGTCATGGAGGTTGTTGACCGGTCTGTATACGTGGGAAGCTGCATCAGCGTCGGCGGTGATGTAGGGAATGAAATAGACGCGTGCACCTCTGAGGCTAGGACGGTATTCGCTAATCTGGGCATCTGTGACAGTTAAGCATTAGTGTGAACCACTGATGTATTGCTGTCTATGATGATGATGAATCTGGGCATCACTGGCGACAGAGAGGTATTTCTCTAAATCTTAAAGGTCACGTATATAAGACAACGGTGAGGGCCGTATTACTTTACGGCAGCGAAACCTGGCCGCTCAGGGTAGACTACGTGAACCGTCTTAAAGTATTTGATCACCGATTTCTGCGTTCAATCGCTCGTATCGTGTGGCATCAGCGCGTAAGTAACGAGGAGGTTAGGAAGCGGATGTTTGGTAATGATTGCCACACGAGTTCTTTTGTTCAATCTCTACGTTCGCACAGGCTTAGATGGTTAGGTCATGTATTAAGAATGCCAGTTAGTCGTCTTCCACACCGAGCACTATTCGCTGACACTGCGACCGACTGGTGTAAGGTGCGAGGTGGACAGACAATGACCTGGCGTAGGGAAATGAAGTCGTTCACGAAGGGGTTGGCCACCGTGGGTCGTGTTCGTCTCCCGGGCTGGGGTCCTCGCGACTCACAGAGTCGGTGGTTGGAGACACTAGGTGAGATGGCGGCTAATCGAGCTCAGTGGCGTGAATGTTGTCGTTGTTTGTCCGAGCTGTCTGTGAAGTGAGTGCATTTAATGACGCGTGGCAGTGAAAGCCGTAAGGAAGCTGTCTCGCTGATGACGCCTTACTCTCACTTGCAGCTCGGTTGTGTTGTTTGCAAGGTGTAGGCACCTTGATGCTGAATGTTTGAATATGGACGTAGTCATTTTCAGTAGTTAGGTCCCTTCCCGTCCCATTCTTGTTTCCCCCTCTCTCTTCCTACATAGGGTTTGCTTTTTCTTCATGGTTGTGTGGCAGTTAAGCATTAATGTGAACCACTGATGTATTTCCATGATGATGATGAACAAGACATCCTACCTTGACGATGCCACACAAACTAAACAATACGCAGTCTCATGGCAAGCATCTTCGTTTTCAAGACTTGTACAGCTCCATCCGACAAACGGATTACAGGCCAGGATCCTACTGTCCGTTCCAACTCACAAGCTTCCATTGTTTAAATGAGTGATCCACAGAATCATCATTTCTGCTGCTCCATACGGAATGTGATAAATCCAAACATTTTGTTATACAGTTTTCGTTATGCACATGTATTCGGTTCACTGCTATTTATGTATCATATATGGATTTCTATTGGTGTCACTCACCTGATTAAAAGTAACGTTTCCGTAAATACAGCATAAAACTCTCAAGTGGCACACTTTTTATACGCTGGTAGTGAAGCAACTGAAGTGACATCCACGTGAGGCTGCATGAAGTGAGTTCCCATACTAGCAAATTCAGCCCGGTTGGACATGTGGATCAACTGCCTCCCTGTAGGTTGCCGTGTACAGTAGCAGAGGAATTCAAAAACCAGGATCAAATGATCACTGTGGCCTACGGGAGTCCCCATACTAACCTGATCAACGTAATGACTATCTTTTATGATTACGAGGTCCAGCAAAGAAGAGATCTGATCCGGAAGGCACCTCGTCACATACTTTACGTGTTGTGTCCAGGCCTTCAGTTGTACGACTAACCACAGAGGTGTGTCAAAACTATATTCCAAAGCTTCTTGGGGGTGTAGTATCCACGACGCTTTTAGGGCACTGAAGACATCCGTGACAATCAAATGAGAATGTTGGTTAGGAATGAATTCATTCAAATGAGACGGAAGAACCTCACCGTCCAGGGGTGGGTTCGAAGGTGGGCAGCAAATAACCCCCAATGGTAGCGAATCGTGGCTACAAAGCCTTATTTATAACCACACATCGTACATGGAGTAGGGAACATTGTCGCTGTATGCAGAAGGGGGTGACGTAAGACCAACGTAGATAGCGACCCCTCCTACAGGTCCTCTTTTGCAACCAGCATGGTAAACCGAATAATTAAGGATGCAGATTTCATTAACACTTATCTATGGCATCAAACATGTTTCCGTGAAAGCCATAATGTGAGAAGGATGGTCGCAAGTCATCTGTCTTAGTCATGAAAGCTAATTTATCAGACTAACACGGTTGACGTAAATACAACTGTATCGACACCAACCGCGTTAGTCCGATGAATAAGCTCTCAGACTAAGACTAAAGGGTTGAAGAATGGAGATATACTACCCGTATGGGTGGGAGGAGGAGTTAGTGGCGAACAGTAATTAAACCAGTTGAGTACCAGACTGCCGTGTAATGCGTTCGTTAGATTTAGTACTGTATGCCACACATCTTGAAATGACAGTCAGTGGCGGCACGGAAGTAGCCTCATAGCAGTATATATTTGATTGGTCACAGGCGGTTAGAAACTGCGCACCGACCGAAACTGCCTTCAGCAGTATCTGCTGATACCCACGGTTATCGGTGGCTTTCAGTCCTCTGATAAATGTGACGCTCTGTGGCTTCGACTACCACTGCGTGGCCAGGACTCACTCCTAGTGGGGGTTACTTATCGTTCTCCTTCATCCAACGTCTCCGACGACGACACCTTTCTGGTAAGCCTGGACAAATTCCCAGGACTACAACGTTTTACTCATCTGCTTATTTTGGGTGACTGTGAAAGCGGATTCTCGACTTCATTATCGACGTTGATACGACGGAAGACGTGGACACAGCACGTCACCGCCCCGACGCCGCATCGTTCTGGTCAGATTCTCTTTCTGCTCGACTAAGTCATCACTGATGAGGGCCACTTGGTAGACAGAGTGATCATCATGCCGCCACTTGGACACAGTGACCACTCTCTGTTAGCCTTTGATCTTATCTATTACTGGTTACAACAACCGGCAAAAAGGTCCACAGTTCGAAACTTAAATCAGGCAGATTTTAACGGCCTGAGAACCCACCTAGGTTCACTTCTTCTTGACTTGGACTCTGTGGACCAGAACTACCGTACGTTTCAAAGCGCGATTCAGAAAACAGACAATATTTGTACCGCGCAAACTATACACCTTCTCTTACCGGCCACCCATTGCACTGTATGAATTAACCTTGAGTAAAACATCTTCAACACCTAGCACAGAAAACTCAGCGGTCACAAGTGGTTGCCTGAACTTCTGCAGCGGTAGGACAGGATGCCTGCTCGGGGATGTGACGATGTAGACTGCGGAGTAGTACTCTCTGAATAACCCGACCACAACTAGAGAGTTAGATGAAGTCTCCCCGTTGGGTAGTCGCAAAGAAAGAGCTAAAGGTTTGTTCTTTCTTAGTCGTCGCATATGCTTAAATAAGAAGTTTATGTTCCTGCGGGCTATGATGAGGATTTTCTCTTGTACGGATTTCCCGCCTACACCTGTTTCGGACAATGTGGAACGCGCTTGGGTCTTCTGATTTTCCTGTAAGCTTATGCTTCGTGAATAAATGGGAAAGGTTATCGAGATGAAGACGTATCCTGCGTGGAATGGGTGGCCGGTAAGAGAAGGTGTATAGTTTGCGCGGTACAAATATTGTCTGTTTTCTGAATCGCGCTTTGAAACGTACGGTAGTTCTGGTCCACAGAGTCCAAGTCAAGAAGAAGTGAACCTAGGTGGGTTCTCAGGCCGTTAAAATCTGCCTGATTTAAGTTTCGAACTGTGGACCTTTTTGCCGGTTGTTGTAACCAGTAATAGATAAGATCAAAGGCTAACAGAGAGTGGTCACTGTGTCCAAGTGGCGGCATGATGATCACTCTGTCTACCAAGTGGCTCTCATCAGTGATGACTTAGTCGAGCAGAAAGGGAATTTGACCAAAACGATGCCGCGTCGGGGCGGTGAAGTGCTGTGACCACACCTTCCAATGTATCAGCGTCGATAAGGAAGTCGAGAATCCGCTTTCACAGTCCTGGTGAGAAACTAATGCCGTTTATCTTGGGTGCATTGAAGTCACCCATAGTAAGCAAACGAGTAAAGCGGTGTAGTCCTAGGAAGCTTTCCAGGCTTATTAGAAGGGTGTCGTCGTCTGAGACGTCGGATGAAGGAGAACGATAAGTAACCCCCACTAGGAGTGAGTCTTGGCCACACAATGGTAGTCGAAGCCACAGAGCGTCACATTTATCAGAGGACTGGAAGTCACCGATAACCGTGGGTGTCTGGAGACACTGCTAAAGGAAAGTCGCAGAACCCTCCATCCTCCCTCGGGCAGAGTCAGCCCGGTAAACTGAATACCCCCGGACACTTAGTTCACTGTCACTGATATCACCTGTAAGACAGGTCTCCGTGAAGGCGAACATGTGGGGTTGGGTTTCATTAATTAACTGTCTGATTTCCGGTAACTTATTGAACAGACTCAGACAGTTCGTGTACATGCATTTGAAAGCTAATGCCTCGTTGGATTTCGCAAGATAATAGAAAGGAGGGTGCGAGAAAGAGCCTGGGAAATAAGGCCTAGAATTGAGGAGGGTGGTGGGGCTGGACTCGGTCTGTTATTGCAAGTTGTTCTGACGGCCCTCCTTCGAGGCTGTGGGCGCGATATCACCGCCTGTGTGTAGGTCAGCGACCTTACAGGGCGTTTGACCAGCATTCTTGGCGCCACAACTTGCGACCTCTGCACCCCTGTCAAATTTGGCTGCTTGGGTGTTTGGAAGTTTTCACCCGCGGAAAATTTAACTTCTTCGTTTGCCGGGTGCGTAGTTTGGAAGAGGACAATGCGCGCTCTTGTGGAGCTACTGGAGGAAATATTTATAGGGGTAGGGTCAAATTAATGCTTTTTGAGTTGCAGGAGTCGGCCCCAGCAGGCTGTCTCCTTTCCGAATTCTTGGGAGGAAGAGTTTTCTACTGGACAGTTTGTTGGGTTTTGGTGTGGGTAACTCTGAAGGCGGCTTTTGCGCGGTGTCGGTACCCTCAATACTCGTGCCTGTGTCTGGGGCGTCGGTCGTTGGAACGACCACGCAGACGGTGCCTCCGCTTTCCACAACAGGCACAGGGGTCTGAGGGGATACTTCGAGAGCAGAAACTACGACTTTAGTCTCCAGTTGTAGCTTCTGGTCTGCCGTGATTCGTAGCTGAGTCTTAGTCCACTGTTCGCGACTCGCTCTCTCTTGCCGGAAGCGGCCGAACGATACGCCTTTCAGATGGGCGTTGGCGGACTTCAAAGCCTCCGTTTTTTCCACCACTGTCTCGGGGATGAGCATGGCTGGCAAAGTTACCAAAAGGCCAAGTGACCTTCTGGTTGTCTTGGTCCGCAGCCTACACTTGAGTACCAGGTGCGTGACATCCGGGGAGAATGGAGTCGCTAGGACTGTTTTAGCTGGCTCGGTTGGAGGAGAGGTTGTAAGAAAACGGCCCCATGAAACAATTCTATTTTCCCTGAGAGATTTTTCATTCATTTTTACTGTCGCCTCCTCTATGTGTGCAGTTGACAGGGCAACTGCTTTCCTGGTGATTGCAACACCAAGAAACGCAAACGCCATGTATTCATTCAGAAAGTGTGTTCCCAGCTTCATTTTGGACAGAGTCCGTTGGTACTCCTCTATCTTACTCCCCATGGAAGAAATGGAAGGAGATACAGAGCAGACTTTCTGCTTCACTCAACTTGACGTGGGGCGTGTAAAGCACAGTCCCCTGTGCTTCAAACCTTCTACAATGGACCAATAATGCGCCGACTGACCTTGAAGTGCAATTTTCTCATTGGGCAATGGGCTATCCCAGAGGGGTTGGAGAAAAACACAGATAAATACAATTGTATGCACATATAAGTGTACAAACGAGTATGTATATATACGTGTGTGTGTGCAAACAAATGTGTATATTAATGGTTATATATAAGTATATATATACTTATATACATATATTTGTATATTTTTGTGTATATTGGTCTATTCACATTTCTGTCCTACTGGTGCTGTGTATCAAAAATTGCACAAGACTACTGTTATTCTTCATCGAGTAACATAACAATTCGTTATTTATTGGGTTGTTCGCTCTGCGTGGTATGCGATTTTTTTACGCTTTTTGGTATTTGTTTCGTTTTTTGTGAACCACTGACAACTAACTGTCCTTTATTGCATATTACTCATCCTTTTTGACAGTGACCCGTGTCAGATCTAACAGTGCTGGGACCCAGCAGACGCTGTCTGTGGCAGCAAACGTCTCCTGCCGGTATGGGTGTGAAATGTCCGTGCGAAACGGCACACTTTGCCACCAGTGTCAGAAATGGTATCACTTCATGTGCACTGGTCTTAACGAACACCGGTAGAAACAGCTAGCTTCTTCATCTCTCATTTATATCTGCGTGAGTTGCAGGTTTGACGAAAGCCAAAACACCGCTCCGCCACTCACTGGTCTTACCCGCATACGTCAAGTTGAGTGAAGCAGAAAACCTGCTCTGTATCTCCTTCCATTTCTTCTGTAGCGTAAAAAAATCGCATACCACGTAGAGCGAATAACCTAATGAATAACGAATTGTTATGTTACTCGATGAAGAATAACAGTAGTCTTGTGCAATTTTTGATACACAGCACCAGTAGGACAGAAATGTGAATAGACCAATATACACAAAAATATACAAATATATGTATATAAGTATATATATACTTATATATAACCATTAATATACACATTTGTTTGCACACACACACGTATATATACATACTCGTTTGTACACTTATATGTGCATACAATTGTATTTATCTGTGTTTTTCTCCAACCCCTCTGGGATAGCCCATTGCCCAATGAGAAAATTGCACTTCAAGGTCAGTCGGCGCATTATTGGTCCATTGTAGAAGGTTTGAAGCACA
>QNGE01002313.1:0-16862 GCA_008508345.1 Paragonimus westermani | reverse complement strand
TCAAACCAAACTGTGATAACCAGGAGTTCGTAATGGTTTAAGCATCAGTTGGTCACGTCGACACAAGCTGACTAAAACCATCCTGGCAGGGTCACCAAAATGTAACAGGCAAGCCGGACGTTCTGGCTTCGTGTACCCGATACACTCGTAAACCCACTTTGTGCAACGTGGAGACACCAGGGGACAGCGTTCCTCAGAAGTACGGGGTTCCAACGATATTCCTGTAAAAGGAGATAACAGAAACAAGCGTGAGCCAAAGGCCCAGTAAGACATGCACACGACTTACACAAACGAGAACCAAAATGGCGTCAACAGCACGCCGCGTTACAATATTTCGCTGTTAATTTAGCGCAAATCCTTGGCGTCCTTGATAAACATCTTTTGCGCACTAAAACAAACGAATTCTCACAGTTTAATAGGCATATTCCATACTATCCTAAATGTTCCGTCCAAAATTACTCCCACAATATTCCAAACCCACATATTTACGATAAACTAGTTACAGCAAACACTCCCTGTGGATAAATTTCAGCCCATACCAATTTGAGTTTCGCGGGTACGAGAGGAAATGGGCTCCCAGGAAATTTAGATCAAACTTCGAGTTACTCGCGCTGAAATGTTATTGTGATTGGTCGATAGTTTAATTGGCTCAATACGTTTACTAGGCTTCCTACATATTCAGAAGGTTGTTGGTTTGTAGATGAATTACTCCTCGATCTTGAAGGACATGACGTAAATTTTGATACGCGTCACCGGGCACGCTACAATGGCAACGCCACGAAAATGATAAACGATGTTTATCAACTATTTATTCATGGGTTCTCTTCAGAAGGCCCAAAACTCCCGCATCCATTCGGTTTACCATGGTCGGTGTTGAACAGACGTCTGTTGGCCTTTGAAGTGGACATCTAATGCAGACTGTAGCACCACTTCTACAGGTGATACCAAATACTGGCATCAGATTAGGACTGCCATCTCTTTTAAGTACTTAATGTATTCACCCTATTTACTTGTTGCTAACTGTGTTAAAGCTACGATTTCCAATTGCACTCGTTTTGTTCTCAACTTTTGTGTACGCTGAAATGTTTGTTTGAAAGAGATGTTTACCGGCAGGTCGCCCACGAACACGAACGTAAGGCTCGGCCTTACGCTCGCTTTTCGTCCTGCTGTACCATAATCTCGCCTTGTTTTTCGCTCGCTCCCACGACGATTTCGCAGGTCGGCAATGTCCTCTTTGTCTACTCGTTTCGTTATTCGTAACCGTCGGTACATTTCGGATCAGTTCAGTGAGCAAGACGTGACAGCCAGTAGCGTGATGGTCCAGTTTCGCGCGCCAATTTTGCGCCGCACTTCGATTTTGAAGATGCAGCATCAAGTTTCGTTTTTCTGAAACCCGTAACTAGTAAGCCCGGAAGTTTCGGCCTTTATAGGTATGGTCTCGTGAATAATTAAGGGTAAACACTACCGGTAACCTGTCAAGGGATCCAGAAACAATTTACATACAATCCGTTGAAGAAATACGGTCAGGACTATTTTTCCAAGTGATCACGCATGTATGCGTGTTTGGCTGACGGCATCCGTTTCGGCTTAGCCTGTCACGTTGGCCGAAGCCAGAGGACACTTGTTCGTAATCATCACCACGAGCGGCCTGCGCTGCACAACTAGTGGCTTCGCTCATACACCAAGTGTCCAGTGTAAACTCGAGGAAATAAGACCAGAAAGCAAGCTAACCGGGCCCTCGTGTCCAGCCGACCAATGCTGGTCAGCCAAGTGATAGGCTACCTCGAAACTGAAAAAATTTGGCTCTCAAGAGATAAAAAGAGATGGCACTTCCAATGGTAAGATCCAAACTGGTAAGAAAATTATAGAGAATATAACGCAATAACTATTACAGTGCAGCAGTACATGATGATGCACTCTGGAGAGAATATAGAAAAGATTAAAGTTCAAGGTCGGACTTGAAGAAGACAGAACATTCACCATACGGTACACTAACAAAGCTAATGCGGAGGATAGGTAAAAAGACACGGACACGCAGGCTTTTGAAAATATGGGGTAGGTTTTCTAACGACGGTGGTCGTTGGCTAATGCAAGCATGGAAAAAAGAAACAGAACTGACAACCTACTTGACCCTAAAATACTCGATGTTCCTAGACCGGCGCTGCACTATCAGTACGATGATGACCTACTGATCCTCAATGGCCAGTGCATTCGCAGCCACATACATCGGAACGCCATATAGTCATGTTACCACCACCCATCAACCACTCCTATACGTACGGTGCGCTTTCGTTCAAAACCGCGCAATAACTGCTCATTGGACTTGCGGACGCTCGTCCTAATCTTATTCCTTTAGGCTGTAAGGTCAACCGCCAAGTTTTTCCAACATCTACTTTCAATGATACAGAGTGAAGGATTTTCCTAAGCAACATTCTGATTTATTCACTCTTGACCACCAGAACCTCGCTTACCTAATTTCACCCATCCATGCAGCATCTGCTTTGGAATACGACAGTCGCTCACGAGACGGGCATGACCTAGCTATCAAGCCTGATAAGGCTTCAGCAGGGAATCCCTCCTGATCACAACCGCTCGCCGTAGTACCCCAGCGTTCAAAACCATGTCCGACCACCGCATACCCCAGATGCTCCTCAGACCTTGCGCACAAAATTGGTTTTGGTAGCGCACGCTGTGCTGATGCAGTGTCCAGGTTTTACTGCCGTACAGCAGTAGAGACAGCACCGCTGAATGGTAGATAAACAGTTTGACGGCCATTTATCAGGCTGTGATTCGGCCAGACATCTTTCAAATATCCGAAAGCAGCATTGGCCTTTGCCACGCAAGCTGTTAACTAACGGTCCACGGACAGATCGGTCAACAAATTGCTACGCAAGTTGCAAACGTTCGCGCAGCTACCGACAACGTCTCCATTGACGCGAATCTGGAGTTGAGGTGCAAAGCCAGCACCTCTACTCAGGGAAGACTGACAGAAAGGGAAAGTTCTCCCTGTATTGGCATTCCGTCCAAGCCTGGGTACCGCGGTCGCGTAGGCCGTGGCGAGTCGCCGTAGTTCATCTTCATTTTGTGCGATCAGCCCACTGTCATCTGCGAACAGAAGCGAGATCATCTCTGCGGTACTTAACCGGGTTGGAGCACCGAAACGCCAGATGTTCTGCAGTTGCCCATCCGCACGGTGTCCTACCTCCACGCCATCCTACCCAGAGTCCTGAAAAGCAGCTGTTACCATGGCAGTTGAATATAAACTAAATGGGCCTCGGGCTACGACGCACGGCTAATTCACGTCCGTGACAATGTCAACATCGTCAGAGACAGATCCACGGGATGGTAGGGTCGCCTTCTTGCTCATATATAGCGTTTTAATCAAACTGACAAACTTACCCGGACGCCCAGACTTAGCGAGTACCGTCCACAACGTTCCACGGTTTACAGAATCCAGTGTCTTGGTGAAGTCAACCGGGAGACCACACTGGGTCTGGTTCCGTTTTCGGCACTTCTGAAGCATTCGAGCAGCAAACGACAGGTCGATCTTACTCCGATTCGCTCGGAATTCACACTGCTCATCAGAGACATCTGCCAACAGGTTTCCGTGTTCAGCCGGTTCAGAAGGATTCCGGCAAGCACCTTGCCTGTGCAGCTCGGCAGGTTTACACCTTGATAGCTGTGGGTGCACTGCTTGTTGCCCTTACCTCTGAATAAGGGTACGATAAGGGCGTCCTTTAAAACCTGTGGCATCACCACGTGCTCCCAGGTGGAGTGAGCCAGCTTGAGCAGAGCATGTCCACACGCCGGTCCGCCATTCCTCAAGATCCCACCTGTTAGTTCATTCTTACCATCCCCCCAGAGGTACCCGCTCAAGAGTCGCAGCGGAGCATAGAAACAAATGCGGAGGGTACGTGATGGTTGAGGCAGCGTATCTTAACATATATGCGACCGATCGATAATCAGAATAATCGACTTCGAATAGCCCTAGGAATCGCACGTGAATTGAAACCTCCCACGCAAGTAATAGGGAGAAGACCTGGTACTGGTAGCACTAAGTAACTGTTATTCATGAATTGAGACGCCGAATTTATGGATGTTCAACAGTATTAAAGGAATCACAACCTGTCATTGGTTGATCTCGTTAGCACATGCAACACCATAAACTGTATGTTAACTGGTGGAATGCGGAACAGATGAATTGGCGAATAACGGAAGGCACAACACTGAGACCGTTCGTCCAATCCTAGTGTTGTATCTTTGACGCGATATTTGGATTGGTCGATTGTCAGGTCTTCTGTTTTTCGGGGTTTGGTTAATCGGTGAATCGAGGTTTCTACCACATACCGCCGTAAGTGAGGACGTTTCACTGGCGAAAGCGACCAACTGGAAGCCAAAGTTGGTAGCCTGGGGGCTCACGTTGGATCCTAGTCTATCCTGCTGTGCTCTCGGAGTTTGTTAGTAAAACTCAAGCCACAATGGAGGTTGAGGCACGCACACCCGATTCTACCGACCACAAGACTCCACTGTGGAATTTTGTTTTGGTTGTTTCTTAGAATACACTTTTATAAAGTGAGTACTGTCAACGAGGGCACGTTAATTCGATAGGGGTCGAGTCACACATGAACTCCTTATCGTATAACCTGGTGACCATCTCTGTCAGATTAGTTCCATCATGACAGACGCAATTAACTGAGACAATTTCACTCGGCTACTTTCGGAGAGAGCCGCGAAGAACCCAGCCAAGTAACGATCTGACTGAGTAGGGTTGCTCGCGCTTTTCGAGTTTCTGATCCAAAACCCAGTGAGCTTCAGGCACGTCACATCCGATAAGGATGGTCACCTTGGCGTCATTAATATCGTCGAACGGAAGATCTTTCAGAACTGACCATCTTTGGGCTTCCTCCTTTATCGACGGGACAGGTCGTAGGGGTGGATCGGCCACTGAATAAGCATTATTGATGTCCACTGTCTCTTGTCCGTCTAAGGAAACAATCCTCAAACGGACATTCTTGCAACGGGTGGTGGTTAACCCGTTCACCGTTGTGACGGACAAGATGGACTGAGTACTAGCGACACCGACACGCTCGAGTAGATCCTCTCTCACTAGGGTGGTTTTGGAGCCGGGATCTAAGATCGCACATGTGCTCTGCGATGGCCATCGCTGGGTTCTAGCATAACACACTCATCTATCGACTACCTAACTCGACCCTCGCAGTAATACATAGGGTAACGGAGTCTCTGGCCATCATCAGACACTTTATATTCGACATAGCTCTCGAACTGACGGAAAAATTTCCAATCGGTCATCGGATTTCCATCAAAAACCCAAGTTTAACCTTTGGCAGCGCCAAGGTCGCAGACAGTGGAGTTAGTGCGGAGCCCACTTATGCACAAGACGAGGTCGATACTGGTTCTGCGGCGCGGACTGTCAACGGATTCAACCGCGCCCAACAGTCATCAAGAAACCTGTGAATGTGAGCACTCCGCTCACTTCTACCATCATTGTTTTTCGCCTCTACATGCCCATCACAGATATCCTCATCTTCGTCAGCCAGCATAGCGTTTAGCCTAGCCTCCTCCAGTTCTGACTTAGCTCGCAACAAAACCACCTGTAATTCAACTTCTGTCTTAAGCTGCCTTTCTTTCAGTTCAGCCCGTAGCAACGCAAATCTGGTCTGAACACGGATACTACAACTAACACGGGAACCGGAGCATGAGATAGAATCAATAACACCTTTGACTTGCTCGACTGAATTCGATTGACCGTCGAGAGTAGGTTTGTACTTGAAATTGTTAGACATCATCAGGGGTTAAGCAGATTGAGGATCAATGTTGAGTGCTGTACGATCTTCCACGGAAGCGTTGAGCAACGCGTAGCGATAAACCAATGATCCCAAATATTCAAAACAAAATTGGATCGTAATGCCACGGTACTATTGAACAAATTATCAAAGTGAATATTCAGACAACCTCAACCGTTTCGATCGACAGGTCGTTTTCAGGGAATGGGTGACAATTTGTTGCTGAACGGGCTAGATACGAACCATAATCACACAATACGGCATTCATACCCAAAAGAGCTCTTCCGAGCAGTCAACAAGTTCAAAACAATGGGGATGAGCCGAGCCCCCAAAAAGGGGGTGCACGCACCACTCAAATAAAGTACAATGACCGACAATTGGCTATTCGCACAGCCATCAAATTGACGTGACAAAACAAAATAGTCTAGGTCATGGTCCAATTAACGTCCAAAAACAGGGGGGTTGAATGCAAAGGGGTGGATATTTAGGGGAATTTCGTTGGGTCGGATTTTCACATGATTTTAGTTCAAAAATTCGATATAGGTTGATTGATGCAGATCTTCTTGGTGACTTTTCAAAATTAGAAATTACGGACCCGACAGAAATTGCAACATTGAAGAGAACACCAATAACTGATAGTGTTAGTATATTCCGGGTGGACCACCACCCTATGTGCGAAATGTTTTGCCGATGAAACCTCGGCTTGCACCAATTTTCACTCTGATCCGTCTGAGCGCCTCGTTCTACAAAAGCGAGGAAAGTACTTAGAGAACGTCAGAGAAAAGGAATTAAGCGAAGATTAGGTTGCCACGAGGCCCTAAGCACTCGGTGTGTAAAGAACAGGAACTCTGAGCCCAGGCTCGTGGGTAAACTTTGTGGGGCCTAATATTGTTTTCTTAGCGGCTTGCTGAACGCGCCTCAGCGCATCTGGTGTAACTGCCAAGTCTACTGGTTACGCTGAGTCAGCATATTCAAATGGATGTCGCAAATGGACCTCGTTAGAGATTTGAGGAGTTACATCGTCACTACCGGAGGATACTCGTTTCACCACGCCTAATACAGCACAACCCTCTTCAGGTGCCTTTCCGGGATGGTAGGAAAAGTGAAGGTCGGACAACGGCCGGATTCCTATCTCTTCCCTAGATATACGTAGATTTTTGTGCAGGATATTCGCATTTATCTGTGTGTTCCTGGTTTACTTCCGTGACTGTCTGGGTGAAGACTGACATTCTATATTTGCCATCGGTAGTGCTGTTAGCACGTGGAGTTGCTAGGGCCCAACTTGAGTGTGAAGTATGGCTGTCTACAACCCATCCTGAGAAAAAAACAGGTTGCCGCTAGAACGTTGAACAAACGTCTTGGAAATCGTATACTAAATTGAGTATTCGCACTTATGGTGAGCCCACCTAAGAAATTAGTCAAAAGCCCAGGCTCATTACTGAGTGATAACAGGTGCACCACGACACGCAACAATGCACTGTGTTCACCATTCCTGCCGCTCAGTCGTTCTGTTTTGAGTTGTTATGAAAGGGAAAACACGGAGAACCGCCTCTGTGAAGAAGGCTTCCCAAAGCTAGTTCTGAATTCAGGCGCACCCCCAGGTGGTATTTGGTTGGACGAAGACTTAAGTCGCAAAACAATCACTAAGATGAACCAACCTAGCGTCACTGCTTGGTGGGTCCCTGTTAACAACCAAAGACGCTTGAAAAAAGGACGATTCAACAACTGTATAAACTGGGCAAACAAGCACAATGTAACATAATATCTCTAATTGGAAAACGGCCTTGCGATTGGTTTATTCTCGGTCGAACTCATATTTATCCCAGCTGGGTAGCCGAGAAATTGGTAGAAAAGTACGGCGAAATGCAATGAGTCAGGTAACTTAGTAAGGTGTGGTGGATGGGACCCATCGATCAGTTTAAGGCGTTACTCAGAAAGTGTATGACGGTGCTGCCAGTGGAGTGAAGCATGAATAGATACCCGATCAAGTTAAGGGATTGACAGACAGATCAGGTAGCGTAACACGTTTGTTAGCACATGATCTTTGACGCAGGAAGGCTCTGGATGCACTGGATAGATTTTCTAGATAGTGATGTCATATCAGATACGCAGCGTATGATAAAATATTATCTTGATCAGCGTAGCTTTCACAGTAACGACCGACTAAGAACTCAGGGCAGTTTTCCTTGACCATCCGAATTCAAGAGTTCGTCCACCTGCGAACGTGTGCAAAAACATACGTTGCATCCGGTTGAAGGCCGGATGAATACGACGAACTCTCGCTGACAAAAGGATTACTAGCTCCTCTGCAGTTACGTGATAAATGCACTGTGCAGAGGCAACTCGACTGCCAATTTCCCATTAATTGGGGCTGCCCTCGTTCCGCGACCCCAGTGGTTTCGCTAACCTGCGCACGGGTTTAGATCTACAGATACAGGACATCAAGACACAGTCGGTTCGTTCCATTTGCTATCGGGCGAGCATTTCTCAGAATGGAAGACAATCACTGAAAACAGGGCAGAACACCTCTCTTGGAGACCACAACATTCACCGGATACAAAGTGTGTTTTTGAGTCTAACCATTTTTCTAGTAATAAAGAACCTAGCTGTACGCTGAGATGATCTACATGAAAGATGCAAACGACACCGAGACGAAAACTGTCTTGGTGCTTCTTAACCCTAGAAGAAAAGAACTGTTTCCCGGGGAAGATCCGGGGACCATGATTGTGAGGCTTCTTGTCATGCCATAGTCGGTCTCCATCAGCTGCTACGATGAGGAACTGTTCTGAAGGAATTACGCCGAAGAAAATATGTGAGAAGCGAACCACCGCGGAGTCGACGACCTTCGAGCAGATACAAGTCAGCGAGCCTAAGTCGAAACTTGCGAGCGGTGTTTCTTAATCTCAGTGACTTTTAGGGCGACCGTGCACGTAACACCCTCAAAAAGAGTTTGCCTCATTCCAAGCAGTGTGCCTAATTAGTCCACTAGTAGCAAGGCCCGTTTTGCCGACATCTTGCTATGACAAGCAACGGAAAGCCAAAAGAAATTTGAACACCTGGATGTTTCTTTCGATCACATTTTTGATACCTACTTCGCCTACCACACTGTGAACCACGAAGGTAATTCTACAGTCCTCCCTGAGTGGCGTGTGTGTTCAATTATTCAGCGGGACAGCCCAGTCGTCCGACCAGAGTTTCATTTCATTAACACTGGTTTGCAGTGCACTGAGATCGATGTCACTTCATGTTTTCAGATCGTCGAACTGGAGAATAGCTAGGGTAAAGATAACCTTAAAGCGGTTGCTGACGTAGATTTAAAACAGAAGACTGAGCACTGGCTCTTGGAGTACTCACGCAGAAACCAAGGGGGGATAGGAAGTCTGGCAAGTTTTGACTATAAACGTCTTATCATCGTGGAAATGAATAATCTTACAAAGTACCTCTCCTCGAACCCCATATACTCCAGGTTTGTGTTTAGGAGAACCACGTGAAACGTGGTCAAAAGCCCTAGCGGAACCAAGAAAAATAGTGTCGGCGATGGGACGTCAACACTGGCCTCCGCCAGGTTATCTAGCAGGATAAACTTATTTGGCATGCATAACTGGTAAGCAAGGAGGTCACAGTATATAGAGGGGCAAGACCGCTCCCCGGTAAATGGACGAGGGTGCTGCAGTTCAGCAAGCCTCACAATAGTTTGCATGAAATGCTAGTAATTGGTGATTTGCTGGTAATCACCAGCAGGGTGCTAATCACCAGCCTTGAAGACTAGCACGACAACAACCTCTTTCGATGCATTATGTGGAATACCGACCCGACAGTTTTGTTTCGACCAGTTGTGAAGGATTTCTGCGTACCAACTGCCGCTTCTCTGTACATCCTAAAATGGACTTTGTTATGACCCATCATACCGCGTAAAGCGTCCGGAAATAGTGCGTCATCAACGCTTAGTACGAGGAATTCAATTGTGAGGACTGAAGACTGACATTTCAAATGAAGTACAGTGAGACATAATTTCGGCGGTGCATCGTTGTAGACCACCGGATAGTTCTCCGTGGAAGACGGAAACAAGGGGAGTGTCGGAAAAACCCCCAATCAAGCCACGGGCGGTAAAAGGGCTTGATGCCTTTTCTTTTCCGAAGGACGCATATATTTAAATGGGAAAGCTCCGGTCGCACGAACAATCATTGGGACCAAATCTTGTGTTAGCTTAATGTGAGCGCGGATTTCTCGCTCACATTCGCTCCAGACAATGTAGGAAGCGTTTGTGTCACCTGAATTGTCCGCAGGTCTGTGCACCGCAGCACATTCGCACGGTCGTTTAAAAAACGTGCTCTATGCAGAATATCTGAGCAAGAAGAAAGAGCACACATCCTGCGTGACAAGAATAAACCGCCCGTCTTCTGAACTGAGTTTTGAGGCGCGTGGCAGTTCTTGTCCACTGAAACATAACAGAGAAGTCGTGGACCGATAGGGCTTCTCAGGTCGTTAAAGTCAGCCTGAACCCAGCTTCAGGCAGTGGATCTTTTTGCCGGTTGCTGCAACAATTAGTAGATAAAATCGAAAGTTAGCACAGTGTCCGCTGTGTTCAAGCGGCTGTGTGATGGCCACTCGGCCCACAAGACAATTATTTGTCGCAATAATTAGGGTCATATCCAATGTCGACCAGAGAAACGCTACAACTCTTGGAGGTTTTTGCGCGTGCGATCAGTGCGCCATCGTGTGCTGTATCACCTGGGAGATGAGAGATAAAAGGTTTACCAGGAGTGCCCAGGTCTAGCATGGTTAGCCGTGGCCACAAGGAATCGCGCTTGTCGGAGCTTTGAAACCATCTGATGGCTGTTCGTCGGGACATTCTGAATGAAGAAGATGGTAGAACACGTTGCTTTTCCCCGAGTAAAGTGGAAACAGTACATATGGTAGGAGGGGAGTTCAACTCGACACCACTATTGTCCACTGACAGCCACACAGTTATAATGAGGTACACACGTTTTAGCCCAATGCTGCGAAACCGACTACACAATAAGGCCTCAAAGTTGTGGTGGTGTTAAGTGGGTTTGCGAGTATATGTACGGAAAATAAAGAGACCTGCGGTCAAAAGCACGACCCAAAAAAGCACGATTCACAAAAGCACGGTCCTCAGCGATGACGCTGAACAACGAGCAACCATGGACCAATGATCCCAAACAATAGAAACATGACTGAATCACAATGCCACGGTACTACTGAACAAGTTATCGGAGTGATCTATCACTCTCGATCGGCAGGTCATCCTCGTGTAGTAGAGTACAACTTGTCACCGAACGGTATAAAGATGAACGGTAAACAAGTCGAGCCCCAAAAAGGTGACGCACGCGCCATTCTAGCTGAGCACAATGAGCACGACCAGTGAATTGACGCGGTGAGATGAAATAAACATCTGAGTCAATATCCAATTAACGACCAGAAACAGGGGGAGGCAGAATATGCCAGCATGTACGCACGAGAGGAATAGGGTTAGTCCGGACTCTCAAATGACCGAACTCGAAAAGTTGATGCACAGAAATCGTGTACTCCGTTGAACTGAAAAGTTTATCACGCTCCAAAAATGGACAGGTCAGAAACTGATGAGACAAACTTTGCAAAATACAATGCTCCTCTTCAAGGTGGTGCGATTTTAATCTATGTGTGCAATCTCAGCAGGAAGGTTTCAGGAAACCAAGGTCAGAGAACTAAAACTGTATATTCCCAAATTAGCTGGAAAACAAAACCACAATCACTTTTGGCCCACTCAGTGACCACTGGTGGAAAACTGTGCTGAAGCAGAACAACCAGACGGGGACGCCGAAAATCCAAAGAGAGTCCAACTAGTGGAAAACCGAATTACCTTTAACGGGAGCGGTCAAGTTTTTTTTCAACCAGGTTAGTCTATCAATAATCCGTGCAGCCTCATCCAAACAAAACGCCATATGTTAGGTTTTTTGGATACGCTCAAATTCAACCCTGTAGAAAGCATCATGCATCCCAGTGGAAAGGCAAAGGGTTTGAATCGGTACCTCCATCAATAAAAGGAAAAGTAAACGTGATTCTAAGACACTCACTTTGTTTACTTCTATGTTCCTGGAATGGAATACATTTTCGGGAAGCCGCAACACCAACCAATGTGTTGAACTAGTCGAAGGTCCGTTCGATACATCCGCTGGCGACGTTGAAGGCAGTCCTCCAGTTGCTTATCGGTGCAGCAGCGAAAACAAAGTGGTTCATCATGCGGCTACCCTACCTTCTAACGATTTAACACAAAGTGCTAATAGAATAACATTGTTCAAGGGTTGTTGTTTTTTGTCGCGGTAACCAACTAATATCTCATAGGAAATAAGCAGATGATGTCGATTAAATGGTGCATACAGACACGAATTAGTTGCAAGACATGAGCCCCATGATGAAACACTGAAACAGCATGCAACTTCTAGCATGCACAATCCGTGAAGCACCCATCTGAACTTTTTCCTTCTATGGATTTGTGCCACTGAGCTTTCGTCGCACAACTTTGTGGCTGGTTGCTTATGTGGAGGGGGAATTGGCTTCATAGTTCAGTGAAACAATTTAACCCTCCATCATGTACCACTAAGGCCCTTCTTGAAAAAATGTAACTATTCAATGGGTGGACAACTGTCCGTCGCCCATTAACTACTAAGAATGCACATCTTGAGGAGCAGTCAAAATGTGATCTGAACGGACGTCAAACCGAAGGACGCAGCGGGGATTGGAAGCCAGTAGCATACTCAAACAGAAATTTGTGAAGAATCAATTAGTTCCGGCCTAGTCTGTTATAAAGAATTGAAGATGAATAAGTGATAAAGAAGTGGACTCCAGCTCACTTGACATCATTCAAAAGCGCACCAGATGAAACGCTCTCAAAACGTTCTAATACGTTAAACAAATTTGGAAATAGGGTAGACGAGGTAACATGCAGGCCAGCTGCTTCCGCTCAGACCGTCCGTGGACCGAATTCGGGAAAATGCGGAGGCACCGGAGAACAGCGATCCTCCGAATTTAGGGTCTAACAAAAGTTCTGCAAGTGGAAACAAGATAAACAAGCGTGAGCCAAAGGCCCAGTAAGCCACGCACACGACTCACATAAACAAAAGCTAAGACGGCACCAACAACACAGAAGCACGCCCCGTTACACAACTCAAATTCAATCCGTGCGCGCTCGCTTGTTTCGGTTGCGCGTTACAGCGAAACGACCTTCAAGGTCAGACCGATATGAGGCGTTAAACAAGGACAAACATATGCTGCCTATAGTTCGCTGCAAAACTGAAGAAAGCGGCACTGAGATCGTATGAAGCCACCTATACCTTGCATATATGGAATAAAGCATCCAGGGCAGCCCAGTGTGGACGTTCGATTGTTTCCGAGATACTCTGAGAGACGACGAAGGCGCTGGCCTCCACAAAACTTGAAGAAGAATGAGAGTAAAACACTTCAACGAAACCAGTGAGAGACAATATATTTCGTGTTAACCATTAAGGTGCAAATTTATGGACGCCGCCAGTTATCCGTTGGAATCACCGCGTATCCACACTCAGCGTTCAGTAAAAATCCAAGTGCAGTGGTCCCTATCTGGTCCGAACGAGTGCTCAATAATTTATGGAAACCTGAAGTTGACTTCAGAAACATGGTGTGGTCTTTGTTGCAAGCACATGAGTTAACACACCCAAGCGCCTGTGTAGTGCATACCAACTCCAATCATCGATGTGGATACTTTCAGTGCATTCGCAGTTTCACACGGAGCTGCAAACCACAAGTCTGTGGTGAACATATCAGACCGCCACCTTTAATTAACCGCTCAGACTTTTGGCCCAAACCGAGGAAGGTAAAGGTGTGCCTACACTGCATTTCCAGAAAGGCTCTGGAGCTACGTGACGGGGGAGCTAAATCCTTATGACAAAGCAATCACACTACGTGGCAAACAAGACCTGAAGTGAATCGGTCTTATATGGAATCCAAAATTTTATCCAGGGGATCGACTGCTCCAGAGTTCAAGTGTGAAACTTCCGAGCTTCCGGCGTGGCTTCTTGACTCGGCTGAAAGAGCGCTTGCCGCGATGAGGCATAATGTCTGTCGCTGGTTCGAACCCAGCCGAAGTCCTGACCTTTCACTGTTGGGTCTCATCTAAAAATGTAAGTCTGCCACACTGCTCGTTATTAACAGGGCTGGACGCTTCTAAAATTCAGGTAACCAATCTCAACTTGTTTGCTTTTGTCTAATCTCTACATCGTTTGTCCAGGAAAGATAACCAGTTTGCCGAACAAGATTTTACTCTAAGAAGGCCGTGTTACTGCTCTGATAACATCCCGCACATGATAGTATGATGGGTCAGCTTACCAAAGATAATCCACTTCATGACTTCTAGAAGGGGGCGACAGCTTGAAGCCTCCTTCTTTTTGTCCCCTTCGTGAAGCTGGATGGTTGCGACCACCTTCCAGTCATTTGGTTACCTTGCCTGAATCGTGATAAACTTACCTAATCTAGCAAGCAGTTACGGTAAGACTTCCGCCGGTAGTTGGAACAGAGCACGGTGGATGTGGTTCGGTCCCATTAACTTAACTTCAGCAATAGCTACCGATTCTCAGCTTGTACGTCCAATCAGAATTCTCTGGCACTATTTTAAGACCGCTGTAATCTAGAATGAACTTTCAGCACCGTTTGCGCCTCTCCCTTCAGGGATCTTGAGTGAGGTTTCTGGCTTCTCTTCGTCCGTCCTGTTTCGTTCGTCCAGAATAAAATCAACCGCCGCCTGTAACAATGCTCCAGATTGCACGTATTCCTACTAGGCTTCTGAATCAGGTTTGGTCTGTCCACCTAAGTTACTGTCTTATTCCCGACGACATTCCGACTGGATTTAGCTGCTCGTACGCTCTGCCCATTTGTGCTTCATGAAATTCCACCTCCATATAAAGATGAACCACATTCGAAATCTTTTGTTGGATGGCGTGGCCATGCCGGCCGCTGTCCTCCACTTCGGCGGGACGGTAGGACGATTGACCCTGTTACAAAGCGTAAATTTGCCAACCAAACGTCTACGGCACGCCGTAATTCCGACCAAATTGCATTGCTAGCTCGAATTTTTTTCGCCCTCTGTACCTGCTTACAGTAGCAGATATACCTTCCGTTCAAGAATACCCACCGTCTCCGTTGTTGTGGTTACATTTAACTCACGACTTCTGACTGCTGATTTCTAAGGCTGATACTCACGACCCATGAGCGCCTTCACTCATAGGTTCACCCTGGAATTCACTGGGACTCCCGCGTAACAGATACCCTGTAAGGTCTTGAAGATTTCACGGTAAACCTACATGATCAAGGCCTTTTCAAGTGGCATTTAGCTGGAATGTCCCTACTTTAACTAACTTCATGCACATGGAGAACTCCAGAGAAGATATTTTTGTTCATTTTGACAGAACACTCCCAGAAAATTAAGGAATGAGACATTCTTCGCCGTTGATGCCGACAGACTCCTTCGCGCGCCTAAAACAGGCAAGGTAACTTCTGCTGTTATACTGAAAGGACTAACCGCCAGCGCATCAGAGGCTACTGGTTCTGTGCCTGATCTCGGATGATGTTGCCCACTTATCAGAAAATGAGTAACTTTACCCATCCTAACGTATTTTCTAGATCCGGCTGGTGCTGCTTGTGTAACACATTTCTCACGAGTGTTCGTAACGTCCTCCTCTGTGCGGCACATTTGATGACTAGCCTCTTGAATTTCCTCGATATAATTTCATATTGTCGATACGCATGCTCGTGTTAGTACTGTGATTGGATTCATTGCTTATGAAATTAACTAAATATCGCCATCGCAAATGAGGCACGAAATGGAGTATTCCCTTTCCCTCTTGTAACGACACAAAGCAAGCGCGGAAGAGATCATCTAAAGCAGCTACTTCGGTCACACAACCACTACCAACAATGGTTGTTGGACCACCCACTCAACACTGGAACATATCAACAAATCGAGATTCACCTCCGACCATCTTGGACACCTCCTGCACAACTCGTAAAAACTTCAATTTCGTACCCTTAACTGCGTCTGGAAAGCTCACTCGTTTCACAGTTTCTTTAATTCGATCCTGTGGGCCAAATACGTACTACTCTTTTTGCTAGAGATCAAACGATTTAATGACAAGCATTTTTATAAGCTCCACTCCTGCATCACCCTTCCCCAGGGCAACATAAATTCTATGGATTCATCAACCGCCGCAACTATCTCCCATCTGAGACCGACGACTGAACTTATGAGGACTAATCATAAATATCTTTATCCTATAGTTTACACAAAAGCCATTCAACTTCGTACGTTTTCCCTGTTTTAAGCTTTGATTGTTTTTCCAATAAAGGCCAAACGTGGTTCACTGAGACAAATTTCAAAATATGTTTCAAGGCAGTTGCCAACTGTCACCGTCAACTACTTTACGTATTGACCGTTTGTATGACTCGCCTCAGTCACTGTTCTCATATTTATTGCACTGAAATTAGCCTGATCATCAAACACAGGCCAAAGCCTGCGCTTACGCGATTAGCTGCTCCATCCAGTTGACTTGAGCTATGGATAACATGGAGAACAATCACACGCAGAAGGTGATGAGAAGCTTTCATTTGATACGCTCGGGGTAAATGCTAAGTATCACTTCCAATTCTAATAAATGTTACGTTGATAGGATAATTCCTCTGCACCGCGACATACAATTAGCGTTCTGAACGTCGAGTGGTGACTGGCGATAAAACATACTCTTCAGTGGTTTGCAGACATCTTGTGTCGATCTTTTTTCGCGTAGAATTTTGTGTGGACGCCACGTGACCTCATGGGGATTAGAAACGATGTGGTAGAGTGTGCAGAATTAACTGTCGAAGATTCTTAGCAAGAGAGTAGAACATGACACCCTTTTTACTCCGTTCCGTGCGCACGGAGGCTGGAAACAGCTATACGATGATGTCATTTGCAACGACTTCTAGGAACAACAGCCTGTCGACCGATATCTATCTGAAGTCCTATGAACAGCAGGAAGAAGTATACATTTC
>QNGE01002312.1:106110-118895 GCA_008508345.1 Paragonimus westermani | reverse complement strand
AACTAGTGGAACCAGGGCACGAAATTTAGTGCCATGTATGAAAGAATATAACTATTCAAATACGGGAGAAATAATTGAATGTAGCGTGAACAAAGGGTGTAATGAACAATAAAAAGCAGTAGAAAATCACGGAACAGGCTCATCAAATTGCAGTGCTAGTTCCTGAATTTGTACGCCCAAAGTTTCTCCAACCTTATGCTACCATGAATCGGAAGTCGCAGGGTGAAAACGATGAATCTGCAAACAAACTTTATTTATTGATTTACTCACCGTTCACAACAGACTTCAACGTAACAATTAAGGGGTGCTAGGGAGCTGGACGTGAGAGCACCTTGAGCACAACCGCACAGCAGCCGCCAGAGTGTAGGAGTGCGTCGACGGGAAATTCCGGTCTACCTTCAGAATTCAAACAAGCGTTAGACTGGTTAAGCGGCGTTCTTAACGGTAATAGATCAACATGGTTATCCCAGTGAATGTAACCTACAGGAGTAGAGATGGTGCGGATTCAATACACAACTACAAGCAAAACCGCGATACTTATGCCGGCCCACTAACTTTGATGCTAGTGGTTTGTAGTAAGTTTACATATATAAAGTAATGTGAACAGGCGCGGTGGTACTGGCAAGACAAATCTCACGTCGCGGGGAGTTTAGAATTTTGGGGACGCCGAAGGTGATCTCACTACAGAAGGCGTTTCAAGCCAAGAAACACATTTCCCGTAAACGCATTTTACTAACCCATGTATAACCCTAGTCTTATGATTAGGGTTATTCAGTTTCGTCTTTCTGCGGGTCTGTGTGCCAGTGTGATTTGTTCCTCAGCAGCTGCACACATCTTCCTCCAACTTTCTGAACACATCTTTGTAGTTTCTACTTTTCCGGTTTTGTGTGACGATCCGGGAAATCCCTGGCACGTTGTGACATATGATGCACTTTTAATTTTCAGTCCTTTGAGAACTTACCAACGGGAAGCTGCGAGAAGGATGTGAACGCAAACGAACGCGTGCTACTGACGCTTCCCCAGTTGGGGTTTTTTGCCATCTCATCAGTTAGTGGCGTGTCCATTGTTTTTTGCTCAATTTTTAATTGTCATTCCCCCGATTTTCTCGACATAATCAATCTCAATGTGCGCCAGTAATGATAAAAAGTTATCACGTTCAAGTATGAGTCGCATCCTTCCAGTTTTTTTCGGGATTTGATCACCCCCAGCATTGGAAATCATTAAATTCAATGAGAAAATCCTCCAAAACCATGGGGACTCTCCACAAGTGCAAATCGTGGCACGTTCAATTCTAGGCGCAGAGTGTAAACCCTCCCTTCTTGCGCACTTCTGAATGAACAACCTTTCTTAAAGTCATCTTTCTCTAATTAGTATCCGAGACGTTTGCTATGCAAGGGGTCGATTTTTTCCTCCACGGCTGTGAACTTGGCGGGCTTGTCGGCTGCACTAGATTTAATTTGACTTCTCACTAATAAGCTACATGGCAAACTTCAATTAGGTGAATGCATCTTGTACCTGGAGGAAACAGGACTGTTACAGAAGAAAGGAACGTTCGACGGCGTGCTTGTGCTGGCGGATACAGTGACCATGCACTGTAATGGCGGAGGTGGCAGTGAATAATCGATGACCACAATAACGCTTTCTTCCCGGTTACATTTATTTAATCAGCGGCGAAGTCAGGCCTAAAACGGGTTTACTGGACAGGCTGAAGAGACAGCCTATTGCTCACATATTGCGTTTTCCGTCGCCTTAGAGGAAAGCAGCTCAGTCACTTCAGGATACTTTAGAATCTCACTGCAACCCGAAAGTCGTCTGCAAGTGAATAAGTTAATGTAAATAAATTTTACCTCTGCTTCTTTGTATTCCCTTGACGATGTTGGTATCGGCAAACGTCCCATTGACCCCATACGTGGCCGACGCAATACATCATGGAAGGTGAACCATGGCATGTAGGCGCTAGTCACTGATCTCTCGAATTCGGTGACGCCGTACATCAGGAATTAATGGTCGCTGTAATTGTGCTGCCTTTAACGTCTGACAGAACGTGGACGGCATGTCAGTGTTTTATTGCATGTAGAATAGGACAGACAGTTACATGGTTTTACGATGAGAAACGTGAACATTTACAGTAAATGTTGGCAGTATTCTCGAAAGTTGTTGATTGTAAACTGCAACATCGGAAGGTATTCACATCGACAGATGGGTTGGGTTTTTGGAAGGCCAAGTCTACTGGAGTATAGCACCTCAACAGTATTCGTGTGTTATGAATGAGTTCTTTGGCAGCTGGCGCACTCTCCACTATCATGCAACTTTTAGGCGGTTTTTGCAGCAGAATGCACCACCAAGTAAAATACCATCGTGTTCATTGCATGGTGACAGAAGGCGAGGACACAGTACGTCGTCCCATGCTGGCTGTTCTTGGAGGACATCACAGTCGTGCTATTGAGAGACAGAAGTTGGATATCAAACGACTGGGGAAATGTGAAACAAGGGCTGTTTTTCAAAGTGCCGTTGCCGTTCGTCTGTAAGACGCTCCCGTATCCACTACCTACGAGAATATGTAGCAGCACATAAGGGAACCGTTTACGGCAGCATTAACCGAAACGACCGCCGTCAAACTCTAGAAATGTCCGGAATGATACAACGACAACAACGCAGCCATTTAGAATTTGCTACAAGAGGAGAATGCGACGTTGGCCTCCCCGACGTTGGAGCCAGATAATGAAGGCAAGAGAGAGATATTCCGGAATACTGGCCGTCAAGTGACCGAACGTGTTCGCGGAATCACGCACGGCTGGTGAAGGGCGCAAGGTGAGCCAACTGAGGTCTACACAGGTAGCCGACAGCACAAGGAGTCCTAAGATTTACTTTAGACGGCCCGTGGTCCCTCCGTCTAGTCTACCAAAGCACTGGTTTACGTGGACACCGGTCCCTCGTGCACCCAGTCAGAGGACATCATGAAATTTTGGCACAAGCAATTTTGTAGTCTATTAAACCGTCCTATCATTGATTAAGTTATCATGAACAGTAGCATGTCATCAAATCTTCACTTGCAAAGAGCGATTGGACAGTTGCACAATGGAAAAGCTACCGGCGAGAACGGTACACCAGACGAAATACTGAAGAATGGTGGATCAGCGCTGGAGCGCGCTCTGCTCCAGTTAGTTCACTCCATCTGGAATCAGGAAGAAATATCGCGGGGTTCCAAGGTTGCTCTTTTCATACTTTTGTTTAAAGGTGAGTAGCGAGCAATGCATCGGCAGCTATCTGAGGTGCGTTGGCGAGGAGCCTGCGAGAATCCCCCTGAACCGGCTGAATGCCAACGTTTTGGAAGCCAGTGTTCCTGGGGATCAGTGGGAAATCTAGGCGAATCGCAGTACGATCGAAGTGGTGTTTACTGCTAGATGTTATCAGCGGAAGTGCGGAAAATGCAACCAGCTCCCGCATGCCTTCTTCGTGGAATGCACAAAGGCGTTCGACTTCGTGAGCCGCGAGGCGTTGTGGATGGTGTTTGGTAAGTTTGGATGTCCAGGTAAGTTCGTCAGTTTGATTAGAATGTTCCGTGTGGACATGAAGGCGAAGGTACAGTTCTGTCGATCCACCTCAGACGATTTTGATATCGTCACTGACGTGAAACCAGGTTGTTTCCTAGCCTCATTCCTCTCTAGCTTGTACTTGATTGCCACATTAACAGCTGCTTTTCAGGACTCGGCAGAGGATGGCGTTGTGGATACGTACCGGACGGACGTTTTGGCACCCCGACCCGACCACATACCTCAACGATCTACATCCCTCTAATCGAAGATGACAGCACGCTGGTTCAACACAACGAAGATGAAATCCAGAAACTGGCCACGGCTTCCGCGACTGGGGCATCCAAGCTTGAACTGGATATCACCGTAGGTAAGACGTTTTCCTTCTTTCAGCCTTCTCCAGGCGGAGGTACTGTCCCTGCATGTACGCCTCAGATTCTTATAAATGGAGCAGTGGTCGACAGCCTCGCAGACTTTTGCCACCTGGGTAGAAACCTGTCCGCATATCCGCCCGTGGACCGCAAGCTCACGTGGCGAAGGCTAGTGCTGTTTTCGAACGTCTAGAAAGATGCGTCTGGAAGAACCGCAGCCTGAAGATGACCACTGAGCTCTATGTCTACCGCTCAGTGGTGTTGTCTTCACTGCTGTACGGCAGTGAGACATGAACATCGTATTAACGGAAAATGCATTTTTCAAGCCATCTCCATTTACAGTGTCTGAGACACATCTCGAGTATTCTATGGTCGGACATGGTTCAAAATATTGAGGTGCTGCAGCAAGCGGGTATGGACAGAATGAAATCCACGCTGATGCCCACTCAGCTTGGTTGGCTATGTCACGTCCGTCAGATGCGCTGTGGTCGTATTCCAAAACATCCGCTGCACGGACAACTGGCATCAGGTAAGCGAACTCCTGATGGCCAAAAGTGGAGATACCAGGACGTTGTGCTGGTAATTCTTTCGCATCGTAACATCGATTTTAAACGTTGGGAAGAGTTGGTGTTGGATCGGACAGTCTGGAAGAATATGGCCCGGACGGGTCACGAGTGCTTCAGTGGGCAGCAATCACGGAACCGTGAACGGAAGTCCGCGGTACGCAAGGGAACCATCAGTGTCATAGGTCGCGGTGGAGTGACTATATAGCTTTGCGATATGTGCGGCCACGGATGTGCCAGCCGTTTGGGATTAGTAGGTCGTCAACGTACTCATAGCGCTCCGTCGGCCAAGAGACAACGAGTGCTTTAGATTCAAGTAGGTTATATCCGCTATATCCATTCCCCCCCGTGCACATTAATCAACGACTGCCGTCGTTTGGAACTCACCCGCTCCTCTTTTCAGAAACTTGTGATCTTCTACTTTCCATTTTCTTGAGCATTGTTGCGAGCACCGATATCTTCGTCAGCGTAACCTGCCGGATCAAAACAGCGCACAAGATCAATAAATTTGCTGCACATTAGGGATACGCGTAAATACCAAAGAGAAATCCTTTGGGTTATCTTGAATTAAAATTAAAATGCGCAACGGTGACATCGGGAATGTCCTAGCGGTTATTGGGACATCTGCTTCTTTCAGGACCGTACCTATATACGCTCAAACACTCACTTTATCACTCAGTTACACGTTCTTTTGTGATTGAACTCCAACAAAGTGCTTGTGATCATTATTGGAGCCTTCTATGAATCTCTTTGAGAAGTGTTCGTATTAAAACCTAAAAAGGAGAACCTGTTACGCGGCTCTATGAGTTGAGAACCGCTGTCATCGCATTGTATTAAAAAGTTAAATCCCGTAGGCAGAATATATACACATACACGACAAAAAACGTTGAAGTACAGAATTCAAATGAACGTACACAATACATACATACAATATGTATGATGGAGCTAAAGTGACGGTGTATTGTCATTGACGAAAAGGCCGATCGTCTATTCACACAGCCCGAATGAGACGCCAACGACCAGTTCATCCTGGGTGCATTAAAGTCATCCATAAGATGAAGAATGCGCCGTAATCCCGGGAAGTTTTGTAGATTCTCAAAAAATGTGCATGAGAGAGAACGATCAGTATCTCTCCAATAGAAGTATGTTTTGGCCATGTGTTTTAGTTATAGTTACAGTCATCACACTTATCAGTAGACTGAAAGTATTCGGTGACCGTGGATATCGGGAGGTTCTGATTAAGGGAGACTACAGCTCTCCTCCTTCTCCCCCGGGAACAGTTCGCATAATAAACGGAATGCCCAGAGACGCTCAGTTTACCGTCACTGATGTCCGCTGAAAGCCGGGTTTCTGTGAGAAGCTACATCGTAAGCTAACTGTCTGATTTCTGAAACTTTGTAAAATAAACTGACTGTTATAACTTAAACCTACTGAACACGAACTCGAATAACCGCTACGAACAACGGTGAACGAATAACGCGAATAAAGCCCCTTTCCGATTGGTCACCCCGAACCGCGATCGACAAGGACCAATGAGAACACGGACAAAGCAGACTCCGGATAACGATTTATTCAGCCACCAGACGCTTTACGAATTTACATGAGAAAGTGGTCTGTATTTATAGAAAATCGTTGATCTTGCTGTGGTGTGAGCGCGCGAAGAAATATTTGAATCCCACGCTGAAGCACATCTCAGTAACGGTTTACGTTATCCAATTTTTGACAGCAGAATCGAATTCTACAGGTCATGTTTACCCTGACCTTAACACCTCCTCTTTGAGGATGTTGATCGTACGATGGAAGTCGGGGGTTTATCTGCAGAGGCGTCATCGGCCGTCGCACTCTATCGGTCCATCTTCTAGGGAGCAGTTCATGTGGCGGACTTTGCATGTTGGGAGTCGTTGTTGCGGGCTGTGATTGAAGAAGACCAAACGTTTCCATCAGGATCTCCAACAGAACATTGTTCTCGCCTTGTGAGGGTTAAGTAATACTGGTGGGCTGTAGCTGGTTGGCATGGCGTATCAAAACATCCGTTCCGACTTGGACTTCATAAATTACGTTGCCCAATCTTCTGCGAATTCGGCCCACGGACCATTTAGCAGAACCGCTGCGATAATCCCGGGCAAGGACGTTCTAATCACTGTTGAAGTGTCGGTGTTTTACGCCGTGTCGTTGGTTGAACCTCCTTTCCATTGCTGCATTCTTGGAACTTGGAACGGTGACCGTTGGACGGATGAAGTCTACCGGTAATCGGATTTTGAGTCCAATAAAAGCCTCTGCTGGCGATCTTCCGTCAGGCGTTTGTAGATTTGGAGTCTCCAGATATTGCATTAGAAATGTTTCTAGAACTTCCATTGTCGTTCCCTCCCCTTGATTTTTCTGAAGGGCACTTTTGAACGTGTCCACGAAGCGCTCCGCCTGGCCGTTGGACTGAGGATGGTAAGGCGGCGATCGAATGTGATTAATAGTGTTCTAATAGCAGAAGTCAGTAAATACGGAGGAAGTTAATTGTGTTTCGTTGTCACTGACCAGAGTCGTTGAGCATCCGAAACGGCTGAACAGTTTTCGGAGTTGTAGGACGGTTGATCCTGTGGTGGTGCTTGGCATTAGGAAAACTTCCGACCACTTGGAATAAGCGTCGACGTCAACCAGGAAGATTTGACCGTGCAGAGGCCCAGCAAAATCCAAGTGTACCCGCGACCACGGAGCCGTAGGAATTGTCCAAAATTCTAGTGGAGCCTTTGGGGTTGCTTTAGATGTATAAGCACAGCCGTGGCAGGATCTGTCAAGTTGCTCCAACTGTTCATCCAGTCCGGGCCAGTAGACGTAACTGCGACCCAACGCCTTCATACGGCCGACATGAAGTTGACGAATCACTCTAGGTTGAAGTTCCAGCGTGATGACGACACGTTCTCCAAACAGCACACAGCCATTGAGAGTTGAAATAGCGGAACGTCCGCAGAAAAACTGCGCCAGGTCGCCCATTAGTCCTCTATCCGGCCAGCGGTTTTGATTGTAAGATATCACAGACTGCAGTGCCCGGTCTCGTAGAGTTGCTTCAGCAACCAGCTCAACCGTGACCGGGAGTATCCGAATGGCTTCGGAGAACACTTGATTGACCTCCGCTTCAAAGGATACTGCTGCATTAAGGCCTCTTCTGGACCGGGCGTTTGTGAGCCAATCAGGCGAGAGAGAGCATCTGCCTGTCCAATGCTCGTTGTTGAGGTGTACCGTATGTCGAATTCGTAGTTCAGCAGAGTCGTTGCCCATCTCTGAAGGCGGTTGACCATGTAGATTGGTATACCTTTCTTTGATCCAAAAACAGCGAGCAGCGGCTTGTGGTCCGTCAGCAGGATGAAGTGCCGGCCAAAGAGCATCTTTAAAAAAGCTTCACTCCGAAAACAATTGCGAGCGCTTCTTTCTCGATCTGTCCGTAGTTCTTTTCTGCTGATGACAAGGAGCGGACAGCGTGATCGACTGCTGTTTGAGATCCATCATGGTAGAGGTGTGAGAGAACTGCTCCCACTCCATAGCTTGAGGCGTCCGATGCGACCACGATTTGGAGAGTAGGATGAAAATGCGTCAGCAGATTTTCGGAGTTGAGCATTTTTTTAACTTCCTCAAATGAGTTTTGGCATTCGGTTGACCAGTTCCAGGAGATATCCTTCGTCAACAGTCTGTTCAAGGGAGCTTGGACGCGATGCATGGCGGGCATGAACGAGCTGTAGTGACTTACGAGACCCAAGAATGAACGTAGGGTAGGTACGTCCGACGGTGATGGCATCTCGATAACAGCCTGAATGCTGTTGGGATCTGGGCGGCGGCCGTGACGATCGTTGATAAAGCCAAGGTATTTGGTTGGGCGCCTAAGGAAATTGCACTTTCCCTGGCAAATACGAAGCCCGTATTCGGCTATGCGTCCAAGAAACAGTTCCAAGCGTTCTGTCGATTCTGCTTCATCCGCCCCGGTCACAGCGATGTCGTCCAGATAGACGGCTGCTCCTGGAATACCAGTCAGCGTGGTATCCATAATCTGTTAAAGACTGCCGGCGCAGTCTTCACGCCAAATGGAAGACGCTGATACTGTAGCAGACCGCGATGGGTGTTAATGGTGAGCAGCTTCTTGGAAGCTTCTGCGACTTCTACTTGTAGGTAGGCATCCGTCAGGTTCAACTTCGCAAAAAGCTTGCCGCCGTTCATCTTCGCGAATAGATCATCGGGCAGCGGGAGAGGATACTGGTGAATCTCCACAGAAGCATTTAGGCCTGGGGAGAAGTCAGCACAAATTCTCACCACTCCATTGGTCTTCTTTACGACGACGATCGGTGCGGCCCAAGAGGAATAGTTGACTGGTTTCAGGACACCAGCCTCCTGTAGGCGATCGAGTTCCTTGTTCACAAGAGATAGGGTTGCATACGACACAGACCGTTTCGGTCGAAAAACGGGTCTTGCGCTTGGAAGGGGGTGCAAGACGGCATTCCTTTTGGTGCAACATCCTAAGTCTTCTTGGAAGACTGCAGTGTGCTTTCGATACAAGTGGTCGATGATACTGGGAGGACTGGTAGTGTGAAGTGATACCACTGGACTGACATCGATTGAGCCACCGTTTCCCCAGCGGCTGATGGGCGTCTCCAACAAGTTCATCACATCAATTCAATCCAGCCCCAACGAGTCCAACTCCGATTGCTCCGTGAGGTAGCAGCTGCCTTTGAAGTGGAAGTCCCCGAATGAGATTTCACAGACTAGCTCACCAGATAACCTCAGAGCGCCACCTGAAGCATTTCGGGCACTGTGTGTAGTCGGACGCACGACAGGTCGACCGATCGTGTTCCATGTCCTCCTTGGTATGATAGTGATGTCGGAGGCGGTGTCAACTTGTAGCCGAACTGCGGTACCGTTGAGTGTCAGCGTAATATACTTCCTCCTGGAAGCATAATCGACCACGGAAGTGGCGAAGATGGAGTTTGATTGTCTGGCCGACTTCCGGAATCGTCGACCGCTGGACTTCGATCTTGGCCGTAAGATCAATTGCTTGTCAGCTCGGCAATGGTTTCCTTGTGGCCTAGACGACTGCATTTCTGGCACTTGTGTTTATGGAATGGACACAAACGCACATAATGCCAATCCCCGCATAGCCAACAGGGAGTCAGAGGCTTTGAAGGTCGCTCATGGTTGAGTGGTCGCGATCCACCAGGGTGAGGATGACCAGCATGTATTGATTGAATGGTCAAAGATGTTGGAGGTTTCGCTGACTACTGGATCATCATAGCGTCGTGTTTGAGGTTGACCAACTTCTGGCATTCGGTGGTGAACGTCTGTTACGTCATCTCCGCGTCGTGTTCCATCTTGTTCAGGATACGAGTGCGGATGTCGGCATCTGCCGGTGACTAGAGACCGTATACAAAAATTAGTGTTCTGAATTGATCATTGGTCATGGAGGAGAGCTTGAAGCGCTCGCACGCTCGATTGACGTCTCCGGCATAGGTGACGAAATCTTCGGATGGGCTCTTGGTCAGCTGGAAACACTGATACCGGATGTTGAACAGTGATGATTTTTCACCGAAGATTCAGCTGAGACACTTGACTGTATCACTGAAGGAGACATCGCGAGCATTCTTTGGCAAAATGGAGTTCGTATAGCGTTCGAACTCCAGGGGACCAAGTTTGCGTAAGAGAAGTCGGACCCGTTGGGCATTATCGGCAGCGGCCAGCTCCACCTCAAATACGTCATCATGTTATCGATAACGGATATCGAAATGGACACCAGAGGATTGATCAAAATGGAACTCTGAGATCGAGTCTCCGATGGACTCGATCAGTGGCCGCGATTATGAATTGGTGCCGGAAGCCAGACCCTGCATAGTCAGCTTCTGCGTCAACGTCTCGATCAGCTTCAGTTGCGCCTTCTCGAAATGAGCCTGTTGTTGGTGCAAAATGACCGTCAGCGCCTCTGCGGTTATTGACATCGTGGATTCTTACTGCAAAATAGAGAAAGACCCCGTCGCCAGTTGTTATAACCTTATCCTACTGAACACGAACGCAACTAGGAGTTACTTTTTCGTTTGATTATTTGGGAAAAAAGACAGGAGGGCGCAAGGAAAGGCTTGGGAAGGGAGTGCAATATAACTAAGAAGACGCGAGTGACAGACTCACAGTGATCGTCTCTACTTGCCAGGTAGCTGTGAGGATACTCTTAGGATATGACGGGCGTCTCACTACGACTTGTGCTTAGTTAAGCGTTCCTGTTGGATATGAGATCTACTTGGGCTATAAGATGATTGATGCCCTTTGGTCACCTCTTTTAGCGCTCTGGAGATGTGTGGTTTTGTCATTTTCCGTCCAGAAAATTTGCATGATCACTTACGCGGTGGTAAGTCTTCACTAGGTAAAACTTGAGCCCACTTATAATACATACTGAAGGAGATGACCAGATATGCCACTTTTGGCCTCTCGAGGGGTGCAGGAATTGGCGATGTGAAGCGCAGCAAAAGACTGGCCTCTTTATCAAGATCACTCCCGCCACTTTCATGAGGCCGTGTAGATTGTCGGCCAGAATGACTGCCGGTTTGGTAAAACCTTACCGGCAATGCCAAGAGAATGGGAAGTGGACACTTAAGAAGAGGAACTTGGACTTTTGGCTTCACTTGAGGCTTAGAGTCCGTCCTGACATTTGTCCTTGTTTTGGCAGTTTAAAGACGTTCTCCTCATTCTTTTAAATAACGAGCGAGCGAGATACTTTTTACGTTAGCGTGCGCGGATTTCATTTTGGACTTACTCTCAGGCACTAACCCGGCGCTTGGTTCGCCCATGCTGTTACGACAAGACCAACAGACTTTTTGGTAGCTTCGGGACCCTGTTTGGCCGCGGAAACCAAGTTGGTTGGACTCAGAAAGAAAGATGTTTTTAAGACGGATCTGACCCAATCGCTTAGAGAAGGTGTAGCAGTAAATTGTCCCCATAGGACTACGCTCCTTTCATATATACCTCGGCCTTTAGGTGTTTCGGTGACCTTCTCTGCCTGTGCCGTTGAAGCGTCACTGCCTTCTCCGGCACAAGTCCGGAAAGGGCGAGAGCTACATACTCGTTTGTAGATCCCAGTTCCACTTTCATGCCCGACATTGCACTTTGCGTGTTCTCCGAAGCGGTTCCCTTTAAATGATTACCATACTATTCGCGTCTACGTGGGCTCTGTGGCGACACTTAAGAGCAGGTTGCGTTTGTGCATTCACAGATGATGCTGTGTCATCTATGCAAACAGGCGTGCCATCCATGTCGGGATTCTGAAGTGATAGGTGTGGTATGCTGGTCCTGTTCGAGGTCATTACACTCAAAATGGTGCCAGTGAAAACACGTTTGGCACTACATTCCTCTTTGAACAGTCATGCAGCACCCAAAAAGACCGTATATACTGTAGGTTTACGGTCCACTGACACTGTCAGACCTGGTTCGAGTCACTGTAATAAATAGGCAGAAAGTGTTTTAGCAAACCGTTAGAATTTAGGCTCGAACAGTAATGTGAACAAACAGAGCGTTATTCAACAGGATACGTCCTCAAATTTATATGGAAGTTAATGTTCAGATCACCAAGAAGACAATGACAACACAAAACGTGTATCAAATATCATCCTAGATTTGACCAAGTGTAGAAGGAAAGTGGGGTGGTTGTCGAAAGCAGCTTCATCCAATCGGTCAACACACTTGCTGCATGGTATCATGTAATCCGATTTCACCAAGGCTTTTGACAGAGTTCCCCATTCTGTCCTTATTTCCAAATTTCCTCCTTTTGGCTTTTGCCCTGACGCAATATCATGGATAAAAGACTGTTTGTCTCACCGCTAGTTTATGTGATGCGTAAGCCATCTAATCACATGATTACTCCATGAGTTCCGCAAGATTATCTTCAGGCCTTTACAACCTATACTGTTCGTCAATGACCTTCATGACCACCTTTCATCTTGCTGTTTTATATATGCGGATGACATTAACTTGTGGCACAAGATATCTTCAGACGAGAAAAGCGTCCTTCTAGTGAGAGATTTTGATTCATTGTACGAATGGTCTCTGGCAAGCGGCCTACAACCTAATGCTGCAAAATGTGTTCTGCAGCGAAGTTCCTCCTCAGGTTGCAGTTCATTATCATCATCATCACCATCATCATCATCATAGACAGGAATACATCAGTGGTCCACACTAATGCTTAACTGTCACACAACCATGGAGAAAAAACCAAAACCTATCAAGAAAGAGAGAAGGGAAAAGAAGGGGACGGGAATGGACCTAACTACAGAAAATAACTACGTACAGATTCAAACATTCAA
>QNGE01002312.1:49418-104924 GCA_008508345.1 Paragonimus westermani | reverse complement strand
GCAGTCAGCTCCCTGTTCGGTCTCGGCGTTGAGGTCGCTGGGGTAACGGTCGCGGGAACTTGCTGTGTTGGGCGCTTGATCTCGAAAGTGTCGAGAAGTAAGTCCAGTGGCATTTGGTGCTCTAATTGCCCAGCGTTTGTGGAATAGCCTGGGCGAAGTTGGTTAGCGTGGCGCACCCATATGTCGCTCCCGACGTTGACGTCGTAGAGGACTGACCCGCTCCGATGCTTGACGGTCGCTGCTATCTAGTGGGAGTGACCTGGCCGATAATATCTTGCGTAAACTAGATCGCCGACGGCAAATCTACGTCGGGGTAGCAGCTGCTTATCATCGGGAAGTTTTTCTACTGGCAACATGGCGTCGAATGTCGTCCTCAGCTTGCGCCCCATGAGAGCTTTGGCGGGTGAAAGTCCACTGGGAATCGCCGGATTCGGGGCGGTTCTTTAAGTGAGCAAGGACCTTTGCAGCACTTCTTTGGTCGGTCCCTCCCCGCGAGATTTCATAAGTGCTCTCTTGAATGTGTCGACGAAGCGCTCGACTTGACCGTTCGATTGTGGGTGGTACGGTGGCCTCACTGTGAAGGACTGTCATCGATCGCAAATATGTTTGATTGATAATTCTGTCAGGCCGAAATGTTTAAGCCAGTCGAGACCAAGTAGATTGAGATTTGCATCGGAGAGGTAACAGACTCCATCAATGGACCTGTTCTTGAAGCTGACACGGCAATGCAATTGCCCAGTTAATTGCACTGTACCACCACAGGCACTGGTGGCGGAAAGGGATATCGGCTGGACTGGCGGGCGGCCAATTGCTTTCCACAAGCGATTGGAAATGATTGTAATATCGGATGCAGTGTCGGACTGGAGACGAGCTGGGTGTTCGTTGATCAATACGGACACAAACTTCCCGCGTGAGGCGACTTCGTCTTCGAAAGAGGTAAGTAAGCTGTTGGACCTCGTACTTGGTTTGGAGTGAGGTGGGCGTGCCCGCTTCTTAGTTGTTCGTTGACTGCCCGGCGTATGTGATTGACAATAACCGTCTTCGTGGCCCACCTTTCTGCAACGCTGACAGCGGTGTTGCTTGAAGGGGCAGTAACGTATAAAGTGCCATGCGCCGCAGTGTCAGCATGGAGAGGGCGGCGACTTCTTGGAGGTTGAGTTCACTGGGCGGCTCGTGGGGGAGAGTTGTTGCTGTTGCCTTGGATATGAGACTGTGTTGACAGAGGTTGTGGACTGAGCAGGATTCTGGACCGAGGCAGAGTCGTGTTTCAGACTGAGCAGTCGATGGCTTTCAGTGGTGAGATCCTGAATGGTAACTGACTCGTCCTGTTGGATCCGATTGGGCAGGTGTGTTCGGAGGTCAGCATCACTAGGGGACTGGAGGTCGCAGACAAAGATGAGGCATTTGAATTGATCCTCCGTGAGGGAGGATAGCTTGAACCCCTCGCATTCGCGATTTACAATGCCAGCATAGGTGACAAGATCATCCGAGTCCCGTTTGGTCAGTTTGAGGCAGCGGTACCGCAAGTTGAATAGAGATGACTGGTCACCGAATATCTGCGACAGAATACTGACCGTCTCATTGAAATTGATATCGCGTGGGCTCTTTGGCAAAATGAAGTTAGCGTATCGTTCGTCCTCCGCAGGGTCAAGTTTGCAGAGAAGAAGCCGGACCTTAAAAGAATCGTCCTGACTGGCCAATTCGATAGGAAACAGGTCATCGTACCGACGGAACGTACAATCGAATGTCACGTTCGCATGCGAGTCGTAGACGAATCCGAAGATACCGGTTGCCAAGCTGTCCACAGATTGTGCGGGTTGGCCGATACACGCATTAAACAACCGCTGGGCAAGCATCTCCATAAGCTTCATCTGTTGCTTATTGTGCGGGTTGGCCCATACTTGTATTGGACAACCGTTGGGCAAGCATCTCCATAAGCTTCATCTGTTGCTGCAACAGCAGCTTAACGTCATCACCGTCCAACGCCATTGATCAGAAATGACACCGTCGCCAACTGTTACGACCCCCTGAGAGAGGAAGGCAAGAACGGACAGTAAGACCGCGAGCAGTACCTCAATCACGAATGAAACGCAACGATATCGCAAACGATACGAATAATCAGAGACTCAATGAGGCATTGCCGTGATTGCCCAAACTACTCTCACTGTTGCTGCAGAATGGACTGTGGTTGGTCGGCTGACAGACGTTGTTAGGTTCATGGGGATCCTGTCGTCAATGTTATGTCCGTGAGTTGTTGGACAGATCAACTAATTGCATGTTCAATCACGCGACTCGAACTGAGAAGACAAACGAGTCTCGGGGGTATGTTTATGGGCTGGGTGATGAACGCTCGGAGAGTGATGAGATAGAAAGATTGGTCCACGGTAAAGGAAGCACCAATGACAAGTTACAGTGCAAATGAAAAAGCAATGTAAAGGTGCGGTAAATAAATACAACTGTTCGTTTCGGGGCTGTTCACCTAACTGCCTGTTCACAGTAGAGACGTCAACAGACTTGCTTTGTTTAGCCATCGTGAGATAGAATTGTGCGCTATATTTTTCGATAACAAATTTACCACTCCCACCTCAGTTTGTTGGACCGAAAGACTATCTCTTGAATGAAAAAACTTAAAGCAGTTTTGTTAATGAATTCTTCACATAACGTAAGAATTTCGCAGGCATTACTGTGTATCATTGAATAACTGGACGCGTTATGGAGACTCATTTGAAGAACAGTTGATGGGCTCTACCGATTGTGTGGTGAAACATTTTGAAGGAGTGGGATCGAAATCGAATGTGATTTCGATTACAACACTCCTGAAGAAGGCCACCCGAGGTGGTTGAAACGTAGAGCATTACAACTTGCTCGTAACGTTGTGTTATTCCCAATCTGTTTATCAATAACATGTTGAACACGACGCCCAAACTATTCAACTTCATTCGTACTAAATTTGGTGCGGATATCTTACAGTGGGATCTGATGTTTCATAATGATGCACTGTTTGAATGATAGCCCCTGAGACTGGTCTGTGGGCAGTTTGGCTGTCAGTGCTGTTTGATAAGCGTTCAACTGCACACTGGTTGCTCAGTTTCCAACCGAAACCTTCATATTTGTGTGCAGATAATCTTTGACCAAAAGATCTGGCATGGTGGGCACGAATGCTTACTCTCACTTGCAGCTCGGTTGTGTTGTTTGCAATGTGTAGGCACCTTGATGCTGAATGTTTGAATATAGACGTAGTCATTTTCAGTAGTTAGGTCCCTTCCCGTCCCCTTCTTTTTCCTTCTCTCTTTCCATGTAGGGTCGCTGTTTCTTCATGGTTGTGTGGCAGTTAAGCATTAGTGTTAACCACTGATGTATTGCTGTCTGATGATGATGATGATGGTGGTGGGCACGAATAACGGCGTGGTTTTAGCCAGCGTGGTTACAGCACAATGACGGACAGTCTTTAATAGGATGGCACCGTCGATAGCTGATAGCGATATGGTCAGTTTGTGTCTCCATTTGGTTTGTACGGAATGGTCTTCACGTGGTGTATTGCCATCTTTCGTGCTAAGATGTGCAGCACGTGATGCACATAATAGTAATAGCCGATCGCCATTGTCAGTGCGTCGCGCCTGGATACTGAACAGATCACAGCTTCTCTTCCCTTTCGGCGTATGACAACCAAGTTGTGTGCTCACATTACTAAGAAGCACATTCATGTTCGAGTTTTTTGTTTGTCACAGAAGATCGATAAGGGCACTGTAAAAGGCATTCTTGACAGCATCTATACGGGAGTATGGAGATGTGACAAGCAACAAATATTTAACTGATTTGTATTGACAGTTTGACCGAAGTATAAAGTGTGGCAGCACATAGATGGCCATTCAGTGAGATCCAATCGAGCAAGCTTTCGTTTACCTTAGGGCTCCATCCTGATGACAGACTTCGGCGTTGTCGCCACGGGAAACTCTGTGGAAGGACGGCTTATCCAAAGCATTATCCATGATCAAATTTTACTGGATGACAAACCTGGGATCGTAAATGCCCTCTCTATAGGCGACACATCCATTCTCAAAACGTACGAACATTTAAAGCGCACTTGTTTAACAGTCGCTTTAGTTTTAAGTTCCGACTCATTCTAATATCCCGACGTGGCGGCCAGGCCTGTGCACTGCATCGATACGGCCGCTATGCTAACTAGAACTTCAGTCCTACCGAGCTCAACTTTGTCAGACGGACTAAAGGTGGAGCAGCCAGTGAAAAATCAGTTGCACTCAGGATTGTTTGTTAATTTACTGATTGCGTAGGAGTGCTTAGATAGCGAGGCACTACTGCAGAACTGTTTTTGCGATTGCGCCACCGATGTCTTCGAGTACGGAAGAAGGGCGTTAGCAAAGACTGAAATAAAAGAGCGATCCGATCTTTCATCAGTTGACCATGACCGCCGGCGTACTACTTAACAATGTCGAAAAGCTTTTAGAATCATTCGAAAGTCTAATATAACTTTGAATACATCCACTGCGCACAGCAGTGATCAGAATTAGACATAACTTTCTTAATCCCTATGCTCTCGGGATAATCAACTTCTTTTTGCCGGATACACAAGACCGTTGAGTTACTGACTCCGGGTAGGGTTACTCAAGAAAACTATCTCCCGTTATCTCACCGATCGGGTTTTTAAGTCAGAGTTCCGGGCTGAGATCCTCTGAATCGGCTCTCTCTCCCGCAAGGTAAATGACTGGGAAGTATCAGGAGTTGTTCTCCTGACAGTGATGTTAATCATGTGTTACCACTCTGAAACGATGCTGTCCCCGAATAAACTTGTGTTACGACCGCTTGCGAGAGGAAGACAAAAATGAACAGTTTCTCAATCACAATCGGTACGCAACAATATCGCAAAACGGCACGAAAATCGGAACAGAAGTATCGGGACCCAGTTGTCGCAACTCAAACCCCCCCTCAAAAAAGGAGAAAGGCAGTCTTCAAACGAGCTTTATTTGCTGTTTAACCCGACGGCGAAACGGGAGTGCACAACGGCTGTATTTATCGTCTTTCAGTGGTCCTGAGTTTAAGCAACTCAACGAACCAACTAGAAACAGGCGCGGAACTCGAATTTTCGAAAATATTGGCCGACATTCAGATTCCCAAATTTGAGAAGTCCATTTTTCTTGGCACATTACTTCCAACTAACTGTCGATTCAAACGCTCTACAAAGCCTCTGACGACACGAAGCTAACTCGTGTATTCAAGCTGAGTTCCACATCAGGGCAGTGGTCGCCCGATTGGATCCCAGTGAACAGCCGCTTGTAGGCTGTCAGATTGAGCACATCGGTTAGGGTCTATCAACGAAAATCTTAAAAGCGTTTCTGATCAGTGCATTGACGAACGCTGCAACTAATAAGTTGTTCGGTGTTTTATGCTGTGCACAATGCACTGCCAATGCTGAAAGACTGCTGCAGCTGTGCACATCTCACAGTTTCGAGTACCGAATTTCAATGTAGTAAGACATTGTGTCACATGGTGGTCGCCTGTGCATCTCAGCTATGCGCACACAACTCGATCGCGTGGCAATCATTTGCAAGTCGCACTACTCTGTTGAAGAATGTCATTAAACTGGGCGCATATCATGCTGTTGTCTGTGTCCGTTTTGTTTTATCACTTTTCCAGAGGTCCTACACTCATGCAAGATAATTGACGAACATTCCAGTAAAAAGAGGGCGTAGGACGCTTTCCAGGAAACTGCTGAGCAAGTTGTTCAGTTCGACCCACTAGAGGAAACCTAACGAACACTTGAAAAATTAACAGCAGCGACGAACACTTATTTTGAGGTGTTCTCCGAAGGAGTTATGGACTTGCAACAGTCAGATTTTTGTCACGTCGACCAACTTTATGGGCAAGCGTCGCTCGGTTCCGCCTGGCTCTATGTATGACGACAGCAGTCGAGGACTTACGCGCATGCCGACTAGAAATTTGAACAGAGATCATGAGTACCACTTAGCCCAGCAGTCGAACGAGATGGAACGGACCTTTTTATATGGAAATGGCAGAAAGCTATCTTCCCTGATTTGTGATTCGTGCTAACCCTCGAGTCAGTGAGGCTATATGTGAAGAAGTTGGCTCACTTATCACTAGCCGGCCGCGCCGACTTGACGTGTAGATTGAACATTTTGAAGTATCGACCGGACCATGTGGATGACGGGACCTGGTTAGTTGCGTTCTTGACGGTCCTTCGTTAGAGACAGAATTGGTCCTAGGGGTTAAGCTATTAAATTATAACAGGGATCGTTGCGCAGATCTCAGTTGTCTTCTTTCTAAGGATAGTGGAGAGAGTGGTATCATAACGGACAAAACTCTTTCACATGGTTTGAGAAATCGAGCCAATACTTCTTAACTGGTACTTATCGATAGTGATTCCCATTTTCACAAAAGAGGCCCCGAGTCTGTGAAAACCAAGTTGCCCACTGACTTTCGGTCCATTAGGCCCATTGGAAATCAAATACCTGAAGAACAAGCGAGATTCCCTCCCAGTCGGTGTTGATCACATATTTGCTTTGTGACAGATCTTGGAGCATCGGCACCCTTACAGTCAGACGACCATCGTGGTCTTTTTAGACCTAGACACTATTCCATTCGGTTGCTTGTAACGTTCTGTACAACTCTCCGATACGAAGGATTTACGGAAAAATATGTTAATTTGTTAGGATCATTGCATACTGGTACAACTACAGCGTGAATCTATTAACGATTGTCTGGGCGTTCATTATTTCCGGTGGTAGTCGACCTCCCTCTACCTGTTCAGTTCTGTCATACCTAACCTTTTGAAAGGTGCGTTTGAGGAATCCGATGGGTTTCTTCGTGACACTAAGTTGAACGATATGAAGTATGCGGGTGGCAGCGTCTTGCTTAATCCCTGTGCTGAAAGAGTTTGGATCATTCTGACCAAAGGGAGTGGCCAAGTTGGTTTGTACGGAACGCCTTTCTCAATTCTTTGGTGTAGTTTACCCATTCAAAGCTTGGATTCTCATGCTCCTACGTTCTTCATTGTAGACTATCTGTTTAAGACTGTGGACAGGTTAACATACTCGGGCAACATCACCTTATCAGTTTGTAACAGCGAGAATGAGATCTCATTGAAGAAAGCAAAGGCACAAGTTGCCATTCCGTAAGTCTCAGGATGGAGAACCACCTAGTCAACTAGCCATGTTGTGTAGTTTGCGCTGATTGTGTCACGTACGCCGCATGCCACCTAAACGTTTCCCGTACGGGGCACGGCATACCGAGATCTGCAACAGTTGGATAAAACCGCGTGATGGTCAAGCAACAACGTGGGCACGAAATATGAACACGCCCACTGTTCCGTTGAGTAATGTGTCGCCTGCCTGGTTGGGGTCCTCGTGATCGCTGGTTAGTAGTGCTATCAGAAGTGGCAATTTGTTACAGTCACGGGCATATTTGCATTTGTGCCATTTTTATTTCTTCCGTCTAGCTTTATTTCATCGATTTCGTTCTTCTTGGGTAGTTGTCTTCCAAGATGTTCTACACCATTGTTGAGGTGAACGACAGCTCGAGCCACATTAACTTCATATCCGAATGATTAAAAAAGTGAAAAATAGAAACAGGGGAGAAGCAGTAGCCTGTAACTCAATGAACTGGTCAGTCGGAACAATTATAACCTCTCCGACTTCCTGGGCCGGGTTTGGAACCCAAATCCTGTGCTTTTGGCTCTTAGGACTGAGCAGATAATCAACGGGATGTCGAATTCTATGGCTGTGTATGTCAAATACCAGTAAATGTCTTCTAATGCTACACTTAAAAACCATCTTTTTCTGAAGTGATGTCCAGTCAGTCCGAATTTTCTTACTCATTTGTTGACTGTTAAGCCGAATAAATTGCTTCCTGTTTATTTGTTCAACTGAAAATGTGATTTTCTAAGATTGTACTCAGTGTGCCAGACTCACCCATTCCAAAAACTGGCCACTCTCGATTGCGTAGTGGTTCGCACTCTATATGCGGCATTGCGAAAACGCTTGTGGTCGAACTTAACAGAACCCAAATAACTCACCTCTCCCACCATACAGAGTGGTGGCACGTACCCCAAAAATTCCTACCCTCCATTGGTCACGGTAGCCCAGACCTGGAGACTGGTCCAACCCCCACTGACCCATCTTTTATGCTCGACGGAGTAGCAGAGCGAGTTAAATTGAATTACTGGGATCTTCTCCTCAGTGATCTTCTGACCACATTCGTGCATTCTTACATATTCTTCCTCTCCAGTCACTAATTTGTATATATATATATATATATATATATATATATCTCGAAATGTGTTCATCACCTGAAGGTATGTTAATATTTATCTCCAGATTCATTCTCCTAATCCATTTTCTCATCCGTCCATAGTGCCAGTGCTACCGCACATGCTCAGGGAGAAGGTGCCGTTGCTTCAGCCAATGCCCAGGCTGCTACCGGCCTGGAACTTCGCCCTAAAGACTCACTAACCCCGGTCATCACATCCCCCACTCCATCGGCCGCGTCTGACATCAAGCGTTTCGAGTCCCAAGTGGCTAATCTTCAGAAGCGTGTCGCATCGCTGGAGTTCCAACAAAATCTGATTGGCACTGGTCTCACACTGTATATCACTTTTCGCATATTACGATGGCTCCTACGGGTGCTTGAGTAGTCTCATCGACGTAGATTGACCGTCAAGATTAGATGCCCCCATTATCATCACTCACGGCTACCCACCACTTCGTTTTTATTTCTGCTGTCCAAACCCAGTGTATAGTGCATTGTGTTTCTTTTGTGTACATATTTTTTCGACTTATCTTTTTCATTGCATTGCGACCTTGCCCGTCTATAGCAAGTACGAATACTCCATTCACATTTCTATAAACGTGTCCAAACCTGTGATCTATCTATCTTCCTCAAACTTTTGTTTTTCTTTCCTTTCGCTTATCTGATCGTGTTTGACTGAGATTCTGACATACATCACTTTAAGTCGTGGGCCTTGTTCTTGCTGTTCTGTTTTGCTCTGTTTAGATTGCGTTTCAGTGACAACCGTCACACTGTAGAATCTCATTCATGAATTATCAACTTACATCATTTGATGAAAGCTTATCAGCTGGATTGTTTATGTCTGATTAAAACTGAGGCATTAATAGTTTTGGATGGTAACCTGCACTTATAGGTAGGCGTTGGGGTTGAGAACTTATGGCAGCCTTGACCTGCGTAGAATATCACATTGCTGTGGCATCGGTTTTTCCGTCCTTCTTTGCGACTTTCCACCACGGTACTGCCTGTGTACTCTGTTAAAAAGGGTTAGCTAATTCATTTTGAGGTTTTGGAGCGCCACCACTTTCCCTTCAAAAAACCGTTGTGTTTGTCTCCCAGCAGCCATCTTCCAAGACAGTTTCAGCAAACTGCTTTCCGTACAGCACGCAACTGGGACATTGATACCGTTATCTCTATCTGTCGTCAACATAGCGCTTCGCCACAGGTTTTGACAAAAAACAGTGCGGTTGGATGTTTTTGGATGGGTATCTTTCCCGCATTCAATCAGTACTGACTCACTGTACTCGGTACTCCTATCTTTTCCCAGGTTTAAGTGTGGTATAGTGAAATCATTTCATCCTTCGCGTTTGTCTAACGTCAGTTGGTCTCCCAACATCGAGTAGTAGACTCGTGGGCAATAGGAGTGAACGGAAGCAGCTAGCGCGAGTTAGATGGCACAGATGAGATGCGAAAAAGTCAAATCCATCGCTTTTGACTCGCTACATTTTAACGTTCGTGCTCTCGCTTCTTTCTACGCACTAATTACGTGATGTTTGTTTTTTATCAGTGTTTCTTCGGTTTTCACATCAGCCTGAATACCATACGTTCGGCATTGTACACAATCAGACAGAAGGTGAACAGATAGACCAACGTGGATTTGACCGGGGAGGATACGTCTCACACATCGACGCCGAATTAGACCACCTTGTCTAAAGATCGCCGTAACTCTACTTCTCTGTGTGCCATCAATAGGCTACACGATGCATTCTCGGAAATTGTAACCGCAGATGACAGTGTCTGCGGTTTCACACTTTGTGTAAAGTGGAACTGAATTACTGGGCTGTGTTTTACATAGTGTAGCGAGAAGGCGTCCTATAAAGCACAATCTTCATTGTCCAAATCGCCAGTCACATGCAATGCGCGCTCTCGTTTATGAGTCATAATTCCAACTCGCAACACCTCCCGGTTTCCGTTCACACATCGTGTGCACTTCTAACCGGTTTACGTGTGTGATCGGTGCCTTCTATCGGAGGGTTTTCCGCTTGCCATTCCTCGTCTGTTTGTCCGATTTCGTTGCGCGATGGCTCGTCCGGCTGCTCGTGCTGTCCGCCATCCACCCAATGTTGGCCTTGACCGTATTCCAACATCGTGTCGAGATGTTCCTCTAAATGTTGGAAAAACCACGCCTCCGATCTGGCCGTCTGTCGTATTTCGTCTGCCCTGTCTCGCCCGTTGGTCCGATCCAGTCGAGCGATGACTCATCCGGTCGCGCACGTTGTTCTTGATTCGATCGCGGCAGGCTTTTGAACGTACCTCCCCGCGTTGAGGTATTCAGCCGAGCGTTCGAAAACTCGCACCTTCGACCTGACAATCCACCACAATAGGTTATATGATAGAGGAGTGAGCAACAACAGCAAGTTGCTCCACTTACTCCAGATGAGTAACTTTTGGGCGAGTGCGCGTGCAGAGGTATGACGAGTAATGAACCAGGGCCATGCGCTTTCCCCACGACGTTCGAGCCAGTTAGCCGATGCTGACCGTTTTTGTCCATTTCTCCCAATCGTGTGCACTGTAACTTGCTTCTTCATGGCCCAACCAGTGACCAAGATGAAGCTCCGTAGTAGTGTAGCCACAAGTTGGGGGTGCACTTATCGAGGTGTTCGGCACGTGTGAGTTGCTGATCTTCAGGTAGTTACCTACATTTATTCACGACTCCGTCCTAAGAACGCGGTCCTGTGGTTTCTTGGGGCTGATTGCTGCTTGAAAAAATTTAACCCGATTTGAGGGAAAAGGCTACAAAAGTGATCCTATACAATGGAGTTGAGGTGTGAATAGTAATAGTGGTCGCCATGCATGCTTCCGTGGTATTTTAGACGGTTACTTACAGAAATTATCATTGGAAAAGGGGGAACTACTATGTGCGGAAGACTTAAAATCCCGTAACGTTGGTATCTACTTAGTCCGCCAACATACTACACTTTCATGATATTAAAGCAGCTGTATACTAACCACATCGTTTGGAATGGTCACTGACGTTTATTTGAAAATGCGATATAGTTAGCCGACTGTCTACGTGGGTTAGTTTTTTACTTACTGTTAATCCACGCCCCGTTCAGTTGTATTACCGTAAAGTTGACCTCGGGTAACCTTGATTTAAACACCGGCGGCAATACACTAGGGCTGAATGCTGTTGCTTAAACACCATACAACCATGGTACGAGTTAACACTAGTTCAACAATAGTGGGTGGTGTTTACCTCCTGATATTCCATGCCGTAACTCGGGCAGTCAACGCCAAGGTGTTTGCACCCTGAAAACGTACAACCGAGTTGTAAATAAAAGTAATCTGACATTCCCATGCAATTTGCAATGCCATGCTTGACTAACTGTCATCATCTCGTAAATAGTTTAGTCAAACGATGTTCCCACCACAACCCGTTTATCCGCCACACCCCCTTGTGATTCCGGCCAAAGTTCAGGTGGGTCGCAGGTTCCTGAATCGCTTGTGGCTACTTTTATTTTACGGTGTGAAGTCATTTGTTAGGCATCTCAGACCTTAAATAAGCAAATTGGGTACTCAAACTGCACGGCGTGATAAACAGTGCCTTGCCATACTTGCTCGAATGAGTGAGCTTGATGGATCCTCGTGATCCAAAGCACGTCCTCCGTTTGCGGCAGAACACACACGTAGATGATCAGTGACATCACCACGCTTCATGTTCTCACTCGCTGTTGTCCATGTATCGCAAATCTAAAACAGAACTGCTATTGCTCTGGTCTTCTCAGTGCGTCTTCTAGACAGGGAAACTTTTTACCACCAGATATATTCTGCTGTAGTCAGCTATCCATTATTTCCTGTTTGACGACATTCAACAAGAAGGGAGAGCCTTTACAGACGCTACCATTGATGTAGTCTGCTTTGCATAGTTCCATACGGACCCTGACCTGTGCTAATCCATTAAAGTGAAGCCTGAGCAACGTGTTTACGTTTGGTCAGCATGCCTTTTCATATGCGCAGCTTCAAAATGGTAAATTGATCAACCAATTTAGTTGCACTCTTGAAATTATAACATAGGGCAATTGCCGATCGGTGGTACATGTGGTGCTGCTCAAGAATTTGGTGAAGAGTAACAATTTGATCTGCACATCCTCTTCCCTGATGGAGACCCACATGCGCTTTCTTAATGTCCGATTCTTAAACTGCATTGAGCGAACGAATTGCGGTGGATGTTACCACTTTAGTGTGTTAAAAACCTATTCGACTCATCGCCTATCCAGACCCCGATACAGTAGGCGATCTAGAAGCAGACCAATCCAACGTCGCCTCAGGATCCAACATCAGCATTGGACAAACAGTTCCAGTGTTATATCTTCCGTTATTCACAAAGTTCTTTGTTCTATATTGGATCGGTATTAATCTGACACTGATACGTGGCATCTTTTAGTCGAACACTCGCCTGTGGTACCTTCACGGTGTATTGTCTGCACTGCGCGATGACTTTTATAATTCACATTCACCATATCACACGGGGTATGTGCGACTTTCTGGCACAGTTTTCCGCCCGATCGGACGTTCGCTATTTAATTTTTATTGACTGCTTCTTCACACTGATCTCTTTGGTGTACTTGCTTCTCGACTTGACTGCTTGTGTCGTATGCATTTGGTCGATTTTCCGCTTGTAATGTGTACTCCTACGACCTTCACGTTAGTTCGAAGTGATGATTTAATCCTCAGTATTTGATTCATCTGATGTTACGCGCTTCGTAACTAAAAAAACCTTTTGGCGTAGAAGCAAGGAACATTCAGTTTATGATCTCTTCCCTAATTTTCAATCTGTAAGACAAAGTGAATGGTTATTTTAAGGAGAATTGAAGCGCATCAGCATTTCGTTGAGGCTTTTCGATCCGTCCGTCGTACTGATGATATCGTACACATTACATTTATGTGGAATGAATGATTTCATGTGATTAGCTATTGAACTACCTTCAAGGTTTACCGTGAGGAATATCATCCAATGACTGGTTTAGCAATGAATCCATTGATGTTGCTTCCTCTTGATAGTAGTAGTTACTATAAAATTTAAACTGAGCATTGTACGTACAGCGATGTGCTAGCTGTTTGGACTCATCTACTGGTGTCTACACGTTGTTTCAGTATGCCGGTTGAGACACTCATATGTGTCGTTCTGGGTGATATTTGTAAAGGCAACTGTGATGTGGAGTGATACTAAACACTCCTCCGTCATGTACATTTGATTTAATGGTTTAACACATTCAAAAGAGCTCCCTAGATTGTGAACCGATGGTTTTCTTCTAACTGGTTCCAACTACTCGACCAGCCTGCGCGATACTGAGAACTACATATCTCAAATCGGTACGCCATCTTGGCCAGGCTGTAACGTTTGAAAATTGCAATGACTACTAGTCTGATTCTTCCAGAGATGGCTGAATCAACAAACCTCTTACTTCGTACATCCTAATGTTTTTTAGTTTTTTCATCAGGAAATACTTTTTCTCTTTTACTTTCTTTATCATCCATTGATTTCATCCCGATAGCACATCGGTTTTAATTCAGTAAGGTGCTGATTCCTGCAGTTCTATCATATCTGGATATTGTTATTAATCTCGTTTCGCCTTAGGGGCTCCGATGAAGGTAAGTCAGCAAGTGTTCAGTCATGATACTGACAACATGACTGAAGTAAGGTTGATTTGAGCATCACAAGGTTAAGAGTTAATGATGTTTGAAATCCGCTTAGTGAATCAAAGGTTTTCAAGATAATTTTCTAAATCTAACTTTTTACATCTACCTCTTGGGAAAAAAAACTTCGATCGTAATGGTAAATCTTCGAGAGCAACTTCGTCCAATGATAAACAGAAAAATTATGGATATGGCGCTCCAGGTTTCTCGGTGATTTGACCTTGGGTTTGATAGGGCTGAAATTGAGTTGCTTTGGCAGTTTCGTTGCTTCTTCATCTTTCAGCCACGATCTGCTTGGCGTAACTCGAAGTTTGTTGCTTTCTTGTCTGATAACCCTCACAGATGCTGTCTGCTTGTTGTCCACGTCGCATGATCATTCTTGTGTTCTTGTGGTTTAAAGCTAAATCTGATAAAGTGCCGTTAATGTTAACGCGATTTTGTCAAAGAATGGTCCATTATTGTTTCGGAACTGCTAAGCGTCTTATGTATTGCTCAGGAAACTCGACAACCACGTTTGCTTCTCCCAATAACTTACCGAATTCGATGTACCTATTCATTACGGCGTTGTCTGATTTATTTACGTACTGTGAATAGGTCCGGTTTAATCATACCTTTGTTGCGTCTCATCAGCAAAACATGCCCGTGGATATCATACCTTTGATCTGTGAATATGGCCAACTACAAACAACTCATCGATTTCGGCTCAGATGGAAAACCACTTGTTATGTCTAGGATAAAGATAGCATAGATCAAGTACGGTTATGTTACCGATTCAAGCCCGACCCCACCGACTGATTATAGCTACACATTGTCGTTGGGCTTTTTCACACTGTGTAGCATCGTTTTGTTCATGTAATGTACTAATCGACGTGAAATCACCTATATTAAACTTTTATCATTCGCTTCCATTTGTTCTCATTTGAAACCTTCTTCGCGAAGATAAACCCACTTGTTTCTGATGTTAGTTTATGTCAGGCAAGCACAACTGTTCTTTCTTACGTCATAACCAATCAGCTTCTGCTTTTCACATTTCCTTTCCATCAGTAGAGTGTAAAAACTATGTCAGTCATTTGGGTATTGCATGCATTTCAACCATCGAACGAGTTGCATTCCGACAGACCATGGTTGCTATTTTCTTCACTGCCCTCATGTTTTGAATTTTACATGCAACACTCTTCACGTGAATTGCACATACCTTAGGGTTTTGGAGCGTCGATCGATACGGTGTTTATGCAGTCTTTTTGACATATCACTTTGGGAAGTCGCGAACTTCTGCAATATTTGTGACTAGAAAACTTGTTCGTTTTTCGTGTGAATTTGTGGTGGAGGAAACTCATTGCATCATATTACGTTTTGGAAATTCCCATCGAACACGACCAATTTACAGTTTATGACCGAAACTTCAGTCAACATACGCAGCAGTGTTCCCACAAACGTCCGGTGCACTTCTGCCCGATTTTTTCTGGCTGGCGTTTTCTATCGCAGATTTTTGTCTGTGGTGTCTTGTCTGTTCGGTCGATGTCGCCGAGTACTGACGCGTCCGATCTCAGGTTTTTCGTGATCCACACGTTGTGGACTCGACCTTATCCTGCGGCCGCGTGGAGACAATCCGAATTGGCCATTCATCACATCACTTTCCTTGACGCCTTAAGACGGAAGATGTTTTACGACGATAGTATCTTGTTTCCTCTCTAATCGTCTCCGTGAGTAAGATGAACCTGTTGTCTAATTCTTTTGGGAAATGAAAATTTGTCATTATATGCACAACCTCGCTATAGTGAAGAACAATGCTCAAAGGGTTCTGCGACTGGACTGTCACGAAAATTCGCTTCCCTCGATCAACAGAAACAGGAGTGTACAAGCAAACATCTCTCTCGCTTGTGTTAGCTTGTGAAACGGAAAATAAACTTCAGCAGATTTTTTTATTTCGTAAAATGTGAGTTAGATTCACGTTATAGCAGAAGCTATGTGTGATAATGTACGACAGTTGGATTCTGATTTAACAACCATGTAGCAGACGATGAATATCTTGAGAATAACACAACGTTACGAGCGAGTTGTAATACTGTACGCTTCAATCGCCTTGGATGGCCTTTCTTAGGAGTGTTGTAATCGATATGAATTTTGAACACGGTAGACGTTCAGGCATGGATTTCATGGGTATCTATCTGGTGTGAAAACCACTGATCTGATAGATTGGAAAGGCCAGTTCTTGCAGAACATTTCGAGCCAGTCGGCTTTCTGTGTGTGCAGACAGGTTATTCTTGATAGCACTAGTACACTGACATACTAGCAGCCAGTTTGATGGGATTGAAAGGGAAGCCTAGCCATAAGTCTTCATTGGAAGCTGTCAGAATAGGATGAACGCGTGAATTTCACTTCCATTGGCAAGCAAGAAGTGACATGCACTGATACTCGGCTGAGAACCATATTTATCAATAACAGGTTAAACACGATGCCCAAACTGTTTGAATTCATTCGTACTAAGTTGGGTGCGGATATTTTACATCCAACAAGCGAGTTTGACGCATTGCGGAGTGGTTCTAAATACTAAATAATTTTTCTGGTCAGATGTAATTTTATTTTCAGAATTTCGACAAGCACCTATATGCGTTGCTTGAATCTGTTCCCGTGAAAATGAACTTTCAGAGTAAGTGGGACATAAACAGTGTGTTTCCTTGTCTGGACGGGAATTTGGCCCTCTTAATTATCGAACCAGCGTAGTCCACAAAGTAGCGGAGTAATGAGCACAGCTGTGCGTCGAAAGAAACGGGATAGAAGACAAACAAACGGTTAAACTTTATGAAAAAAGGAGTCGACTATTTTATGGATACAAGCTCGCCAATGGTCGTGATGCGCTGCCATGTCAGAGAGTGCTTTCAACCAGCGATATGAATGACCGAGAACTCTCCAACCAGGTAGACGGCGTTTACCAGCCTTGTTCAATGGAGCAGTCAAAGCTATCTAGGAAGAGGGAATCATCGTAACTTTCATTATCTTATTGAAGGAGACAGTTTCCACCAATTGCTTAGGTTGGCGAAGACAAAGTAGTGGGTCGGTTGTGGGATGTTCGGTCGATTCTGAGTGATATTCTGCACACCAGTTACGTATAAAACCCTGAATGGCTGCCTGATTGCTTTCTGTCTTTTTCCGTCCCTGCAATTATCCTAATGAGCTAATACCCGTTTCATAGTAGCCTAGTAATCAGAGATTTATAAATTGAAGTCCTATCACCCTTTGCATGGTCAATGTTCATAATTAGTAGTCGACCGTGCAGACCTGTTCACTAGTGGAGTTTAAGAAAGGACGAACCTGCTGCGCACTCTTGACAGCGCTGCATACACTTAGACAAAATCGAGACTGTGTTGAATCAACCCTGGATGGGTACTCCCGTTGTGTACAACAGATCGAAACTGACCGCACTGCAGTGGTACACATCCTTCTCAGTTACACCATTCCTTTATAGTTTATATTCACAGTTTTGTTTTGTTTCTTTTGTTTTTAGCTAGCATGAATGGGTCCATATTTCCAGGTCCGCTACAAGATACGGACAAAGTGAAACGAGAGCGATTGGAGAACAGGGTGCTGAAGTCCACCATTGCCATCAATGTGCTTGCTTTTGTATTCCTGTCTGTTGGAATCGGATTGCTGGTCGTCTACGGTCACCTGCTATGGATTAGCAAGTGAGTGAGGGAGAATATGTTAACCCATATAATTTGCATTTCCGTGTTGACCATCAAGCTACAGTTTCTGTTATCATCAGACGGTGATGGGCTTGTATTTGTAGCAGCTCTTCTTCTGTGTCCAGCCTTGGGTGTTTCTATCCAGCTTCGGTGTGCCACTCAACGCCCTGTTTTCTCTTAGACATGATCAAGTGGTTCTCAACGACTCCGCGCTATAACTGGATTGATTGCTTAAGTTTTATCCCCGCTGGTGGCATACGTCTGTTAGGATTCAAAAGGCTCACAAACCTGGGCTGCTTGTGGTGCAGAGAAACGCTGATCGGTCGGTTTTACGACTGCCGAGCCATCTGCTGCATTGTTCCGTATCTTCCTGCGCCACATGATTTATGCTGTAGTTGACTGCTACGCAGTCGCTGTTTCTTTTGGATTCACAGAGTAATGGTCGTAACACATGACCCGAAATTCGCTATGGATCTTGTGGTTCGGTCTGAGCGGACGTCGCTCATCTGCGGTACGACAACTTGCCAAGAATTACATGGAACTTAAGTCGATGACACTTTCGTATGATTGTATGTTCCTATCAACTCTGTTTCACATTTTCGCTCGCATCCCCCCTCACGGTATCTTACCATAAGTATACACGGACAGTGTAGTTTGCATCACTCGGTTTGCAGAGGTCACCTGTGCATACAAAATGCTTTGCTCTCATTCATACTTGGTACACCCTCACGAATGTGGACCTTTTGACCATCTTTGTTATGTCTGAAGTAATCTAACTTTCTCTTCCTGTTGTATTCGGATAGTTCATCCGTTTCTTGTCTCTCACACGACTCTGCGTGACCTTCGTGTGCTCAGTGAACTAAACGCTGATCTGTGAACCTTATTAAGTTGAGAGGCCCGTAGTGGCCCTTCATTTTGGCCTCAGTAGCTCAATGACGCTATCGTATGCCTGTATACATCTCGTTCGTAAATCGTCAAACCCATCATCTACTTCATCAGGTGGTCCATAGGTGAATAGTTGAATCCATGTAGGTTATCTTGCTGACCACTCCTTGAAAATCTCATGCTATTTTTCCCGCTTCATTCACTCTTCAGCTCACTCGCAATTTTCGGCCTAATAGTGCTCTTGCTGGGCATCCTGTTGAGCCTGAATGGTGGATGCTTGATCTATTCACTGATCCTAATTAAAGCGGCAATCGACGAGACGTGCAATCCGCGTGTGTTTCGACCGGAGGAATTGATCGACGTGAGTTGAATGTGCATGCACCGAATGTAATGGAGCATTTGATTGACCGCTGAAGACCGGTACGAACCACTACGCTATACATCAGATTTATTATTGCGCTTCCCGTTCTCACTTCTCATGTCCTTATATTTTGTGGTTCAGGTAACTGAGTGGCTTCCAGCTCATATGTGACATCCGATAGATAAATTTAGCAAGAAGTCCGGATACTGCGCTTTGACATGGTGTGACGAATTGCGAATCTCGACTGCCTGTCGGGCTACACTGGGTGCAGAATCAGCGTTGCTTGGTAGGTCAGTTGGTGGAGGTATGACGAACCGGTTTATAAAAATGCTATTTGTCTGTCCTGAAGAGGCGGCTTGCTCTCTGGTGCATTTCCTTGCGCCAGTGTTCAGTTGAAAATCTCAACCGTTCTCTCCTCTGTCTCAGCCTACACAGTATCATTCGAGATTTTGTATGTTCTTAATCTCCTGTCCGTACTGCAAGTAATACTTGGTATGAACCACTTTGTTGTTGTGAGCCAGGGTGCTCAGGACGTAGATAATTGTGAGGATGTTGACCGTAGTAAATATTGCGCAATGTGTGAGTCACAAGCGTAATAAAGTAATTGTATTTTTTCCGGAGCTTAGACGGCAAGTGGGTTCATAGAGCCGAATTGTGCGCGCTGTTACTTCTAAGAATTGTGCTCAGTCAATTTCCAACGTTTTACCGACGTGAACCAAAACACAAATATAGCGGATAATAATTTTTCCACACTTTACATTAGCAGTTGACGTTCTTCCGGACATGTCCAAAAGCGAATACACAACAAGCACCATGAAATTCCGCTTCATGGGATATTTGAGAGGGTGTTATCTGAAAGTTTCGTTTTATGGACTATTATGTTCAGCGAATTACATGTCACTTGTTGTCAATGACGTAACAATTGTAAATCGACCGCGCAGCCAGAACGCGTTCGAGTGCGCTCAGATTGCCCGTTCGGCTTACTTTAGTTGGTTGTCACTTGTTTTCTTTAGCATGTGACTCAATCCATAGCCTAGCACCCTTAGGACTGCTTTCTTTCTATTACGCATTATGAAGTTGTCGTCCCGGGTTGCCAGTTTGACTCTTTTTGACGATCACAGCACAAACTTGAACCCTAACGATATTGAAAGCTTCTACCCAGACATCTTGGTGCATTTGGGCCATCCAAATCGCAATTGATCCAGCAGGCCAGGCGATGGCAAGCAGGTCTGTCAAGCGTTAGCTAATTTCCATGTGTTCACTCTTGTCTGTTGTTCGTAAAACACGAAACGTGTTTTCCTCCCGTCTAAGTTACGTACATCCAAAATTACTGTGCATACCGGTTGGTATTAGGCTGCTCAAACATGTTCGACCTCGCTGCCAACAGTTGGACATCAAGCACACATCCAATAGCAGCCATTAAATTCAGAAAAGACACACCAGACTCGAATTTTAATTCTGTTAAACCCCGTTGGTGGTACACGTGATAGTCCAAACCAAGATTTGAAGTGTCAACTTTGTGCTTAATTGGGTGCCTGCTTTGATATCGAATCGGACATGATTGAAGCATCATCTCTAAACACTGCCTACAAGGTTGTTCACTTGTTTTAAACTTACGACTGTCAACTGTAACATTACATCTGTGGCTCATACATGTGCTTAGCTGCCATATCACTATGGAGAGAAGAACGAGCTCTGGCCAGAAATTTAAAAACGGATGAGGTAGGATCCGTCTCTATACATTAGGGTTTCTGCACCTTACGAACAGACGACTCTTCGGCTTTGTCTGTGTCGCGTCCTGAATTGCGTCTAGTTCTCTAACAACTCGGCCAAACAATGATGACATGTATGTCACTGAACCCGACTAGCCGCCACCTCTCCTGACGCCTCTAGTAATTGGTTCTATCTATCCCTAAATGTCACCCAATGCGGCGGATCGAATGCAGACATCGATTATTCACGTCTTTTACTCTGGATGGTGAACCTTCGCATCTATGGAATAATACGGCCATTACAGTCCCCCTGTATACGCGATTCTTAGGTTTCTACTGGATACCTACCTGTCTTCTGAGGTGTCTCAGATTGCAACTATCGCTTTAGTCTTTAGGATTCAAGCTTCTGTTTCCTTCCCTATACCTCTACTGCCAATGAATCAGCTTCTCAGACACGCACACAGGACAACAATTTCCATAACTTCGTTATCCAACATTAACCTTGTGTGGCCACAACAGTCTTGTAGAAGCACTCTGCGTTTTGGTATTGCAAATAGTATTGCGACTTATTTGCGAGAGCGGAAACAACGTCTACCACTGCCTGTGTTGCTTGAAAATTGTCAAACAACTTATTGTTTAGTCAAGATCATCCAGCCCTCCACCCAGGAAGAGATCCGCATCGTCACTTGTGAGTGTCTAAGATAGCACTTAATTGTCTTATTCATGACAAACAAAGTTAGTGAAAGTGGACAACTCTAACGTATATCTCTGAAATGATGTTATATAGATAAGGCGCTGGCGGCATGTTGACGTACTTCTTTCACACGTTGCTGGATTTAAGTGACCTGGATAATGCGAGTCAGTCCACTGAGCCCAGCGCATCTTCACATCGAGAAAAATGGTCATTGTTGGCCAGCAGCCTATGCAACGCTACTCCAGAATTTTGCCAGAAATAAAGTCTCGATCAGTACATGCTTTTCCTGGAAAAGGCCCTACGCATTCTTAACTAATGTCCGAGCTGTAATGAGTAGTCTGACGTATGATGAATGTTAGAGCCATAGTTGTGGCTATGGTCACGCTACTTCCTTCTTCGTTTTCTCAAGGGCCCCTGATCCCCTTCTTGAATGTGGGAACTCTTATCGAGTAGCTGAAACACACTGGCACATTCCGAGTTGCCCACATTAGTCTTAACAAATAAGTCAAAGCCTCTCGCCTTCTTTAAAACTCGTCGGCACGATATCATCTGGGACAACAGTTTTATTGCATTTCGGAAATAAAGCACAACAGCGGACCTCTGCTTTAGTGGGTGGTTATAATTTTACCAACCGGGGCATATTACGGGCATGTAGCGATAACACAATAGAAACAGAGGACCATTTAAGTAGACTCTCGAAGTGCTCCGTCTAAATGTCTCATCTTCTGGACTATGGACATGTATCATCTGCCTCGTTGATAGTTTTATTGACATTTGAGCGTCCACTGCCACTGTTGTGGTGGTGAAACCGCCAATTTCCCTAGAGCAAAAGCAACCTTCATTTCATTAATCTTCACAGTTATCCAAACCTCGCAATCAATGATAGACTAATTCTCACATTTATACGGATAACCCGCTTTAGATTATTGCATGAGTTGTCATGTCCGACGGCCGTTGGTACTGTTTGTCTAATACAGCTTGGCTCATGCCACCCAAATGATTCACTAGATCCTGGTTCAGCAGCTGTTGGGATGTTCGAAGTTATAACTGTCAAGTTCACATTCTAAGCTACCTACGCTTCACCACCGGCTTGACCATTTCTTTCGTATTGAGACGTTATGATCGGTGCGCTCGTTGCTCAACGACGGGAACATATCGACGTATATTTTGAATTTAAGTATGTCACCGAAGTCAGCAATGTTATAAACCTGTAGAACAATCACTGTGGTCCTGGTGAGGATTAGCAGTAGCACTTTTTCGTCTGTCCACTGTGCTGTATGCCACAGATACAGCGGTCCTGTTCATAATGTGAGACGACCGGTGCAGTATGGAATTATTGATGTTATGAATGTTCATGGTTGTATGTGAACTGAATTACTTCCAGAACGCTCAGGCTCAGAAACCTTTATCACAGGACAGCGGGTGAGTGGTAGCCTACCGAAACTGGTGCTACCCTATCTGGAAAAATTTGCCATCCCTCTAGTACCTACCCTTGATGGGTAGTTCGCCAGGCCTGTACTGGTCGTCCTGTTTGCCTTGAGTGACTCTATCGGCGTAATCACCAAACTGTCCGATTTAGTCCGGTGGGCCATCGACAATATGCTCCGTAACACTGTATCAGGGTTCAGTCTATTTCAACCCTCCGACCGTTTGTGCAACGACCCGAGTAATTTTCATGTCAACATTTGTTTCGCACCATGTTGATGTGTCGCTGCGGCGAATGTGACTGGACCGCAATCCAATTAGTTGTAACGACCGTTTTTGTATCACAAACAGTTTACAAAGTCCAGTTTGTTATTTTTTTCATACCATCCCTCTGTGTGATTCACAGCAGAAGATCCGTAACTCGTGCGCTTTATTACAACAGTTCAGTGCCCTTATACCGAAATAGGCGCAGCAAAACACCAGTGATATTTGTCTATCGTGGTGTGCGTAGTCTAACGTACTCCGTTTCTGCTTCTTCAATGGTTAAAGAGAGGTCGATGCATGTTCCACCTGAGCCCGACCTCACCTTTGTATCAACACGTGTACCACATTTCTGTCATTGACCTCGTAACGTCTTCTGTGTCAAATACGATAAAAAGGTATTTCCACAAATTTGCGCTATCATCGTTGTGCACATCGTTGATTATCGAAATTTCAGTGCTCGAGTCAAGTGCCGCCTCTGTCGCATCCTCATTTGCCTCATTCAAGTTTTGGAACGAAGTTAGCTATAAATGCGTGCAACAATATTCATCTGTTTCTCTGTTACGGCTGTCATTGAACTTCTCATCCTGTTCATGTTTCATTCTGTCAACCATTCATAACACAACTGTCTCCTTCAGCAACCTTTTTACTTCTCCACAGGGCATCTATTCATTGAGGCATTTTCTCATCACATTGCCGATGGAGTTGTCGGTTGTCTTCTTTCTGTCATACCTAGATGAACAGAACAAACAGACGACGGTGATGTCAGATGTTCATCTATGGTTCACTTGCACACTTCGTTTGGAGGAGCGTAATATGCATAGGATGTTTAATTCGTCAACTTATACGGAAACTTGATTGCAGCAGAGTTCGTACAATTGATCACACAGCCCATTCTATACTGGGGTGACATTTTCTTTGCTGTAGCATCTCTTCGGTTATAGCGACATTCCATATGGCGATTCACCATTGTACGTCATTTGGCTGCCACACTCACACATACCAACCTATCTTTGACGCGTATGAACCTCCGTATAAGTTAACGCCGCGTACGGACAATGTCACGTGCATGTAGGCTAGCCACTCCAATGAAGTAGACTCTGTTCCCCATCCGTCTGCATGTACCGGATCCAAAACCGGAAGATAATCTGGCGACCAAGCTGTTTTCGGTTATTCAATACCGGATCAATTACGTGACTATCCGTTTCATTGGTTACAACATCTTCAAGTTCACAGACGATTTCACATTGTTACATCAACTAATTTGGGAATGGAAGGATATTAGGTTCATATAAATAAAATATCTCTCACAGTTGGTCGCAGCCTTCCCATTCCGTAAACATGTCAACACCAATAGGACTATGCTCGCGCTTAGCTCTGGTTTGGGCTCGCCAGTAGTGCATAGCCTCGCCACTGCCGATAGTAGAACTCCGACCACACTTTCATGAAGCAACTGTTGCTCACTGTGCCATTGATATCACTTCAGGCACGATTGAATCATCGTATGCAAACGCTCCGCCACACTCGCTTGCTAGTTTGTTCAAATTAATCTCTGTGGTTGTCAAATTTATAACTGGTAGTCTGGGTAACTCTATGCAGAAGACAATATTTTCGGGCGCTCTGTCCCGGAATCACTTCGATCGACCCCGCCGTATTCAGAATATCATTCTTGACTCATTCGGAAACATTGTGGTTTCCCGGGCATGCAATCGTTTTTTGATTGGCACATCCACAGAATTCACACATACTTTCTGGAGGCTGTTTAAATTGTTGTTAGAGCATTGTCAGTGGTATCGATTGCACCAAGGTGACGTTGGAACAGTACACGGAGATCTTTTTTGACGAGTCACTCCAGAGAGGACATCCCCCTCATAAACGTCGCTTGTGTCTGGTTCCGTGAAAAGCTTATATCAACTTGGACTCACTCCTCATACATGACGAAGATCCACCGTTTCCGTCCAAAGTTGATTCGATCCTCCTCATGGAGACTACGGTGTTCTCAATCCAACCCTGGAAATCTGGAGCCTCATCTGCATGAGATAGCTGACCTGACCTTCTGAAAACACTGTGGTTTGTCCAACGTCTTTGATGTCGTTTCCTCATCTGGTTACAGCAACTGCTTTAACTTTCCCCAATTTTTTATATTTTAAACCGCGGATTCGTGGTGGATTACGGACAACATTTGATGCCCATCCCATTAAATTATGTATAACCCATTAGTACTCGGTGCCCTGTCCCCATCCTGTAGCCTGTCCACGAAATCGTCGGCAGTCGTGACATGGTGTGCTCACAAAACTATTCATACGCAACTCCGACTACACCCACTGTTATCCAGTGGGTACATCGTTGTGACCTTGAGACCGAAACACCAGACCTGTTCGTTTACCCCACCAAGCGTTACAAGCATGAAACATGCTTTAGTTGACACGGTACAGAGATAATATGAGCTAGACGTAGTGAATTACATTTCTGGCTCAAGCAGAGCGTCTTACTTCGCAAAAGGACCGCACCACGCTTAACACATACGGAGCTTGCCAACCGGTTTGGTGTCGACAAGGTATGGATACCAGATACCTTGTACTGGGAAGACAAAGTTGAAACCCTCATGGCAGCGGAAATACTGTTCAGAACCGGCTAGTTTATCAGAACAAGTGCGCCTTCTACAAAACATTTGGGCGATTGTACAATTGTTCCCTTATATTACGTCCGAAGAATGATGACGATAGCCCTACGGACCAACCTGTGATTCAATCAGAGACAGTACAGTACGCAAACAAGTTGTTTTCATTTGCCATCAACAGCAGTATGAAGCTTTCGGAAACAGTGTACAAAATGCAATATCGTGTATATGATATTGAACGATAGAGGTGCATTCAACAAACGGCTACAGCAACTTTTGTCTTGTGTGCCTTGAGTGCGCGGGCTTTCTTCCCTCCAAGAGCAAACCGTTTTTGAACGGTCTCTCTACGGGTGCTATTATGCATGCGATTGTTAGTAGCCATTACTTATCGTTTCAACAGTACACCATATCGTATAATGACACTCATTATGACATCCCTGGCTAGTTTACCGTAACACTAATTACTTAATAGCATTGTCAATGGAACGTGACGTCTGTCCCGAGCAATACCGATATCTCTTGTTTAGCGAAAACACCTCTGATACGAGTTACAGACGTATTGCCACAACTGGTCTGCTGTTGGCAAACTGTTTTATACAATTTATTTTCCATTACTTGCTTCCTTATGCTGACAAATGAGGAGATATGCTCTTTTTCCTTCTTTTTGAGAGCCGTCGGCCCATCGACCTTCTTTGCAGTTCTTCCACTCTTCATGTGGCTGAAGTTCGACTACATCGCTGTGATTACTTAAATTATGACGCACACCCCGTACTTTTGATCTGAAGTGATTTCAACGCATATTTTCAGTGTTTGTGGTGCCTAGACGTTTAACGTTTTATTTAACGCCATTTAAGTCTTTGCTAATTCGGAAGTCGGTCGTAAGTTTTGTCTACGCTTGCATCCTTCCCCGTTCACTGCATTCTCTCGGGGAATTAAGCGTCTGCTGTCGACATGTTACCTTTCCTATCATAACAGCGTGCAACGTTCATATTTATAAAATCACAATCCGTCACAACATCGCGAGAAATGGGTAGACGAAGTTCAGTTTTGTATCACTCCCTTCTGTAGAGTATCTGTTTGTTACGCACTTCATTTCCGTACGGCATAACTTCGGTCGTTCCATTTCGTTATCCGTTTTACGCCATTAGACGTTTTACTCAAGTGATCTATCGTACTGGTGTTTCATTGTCACAGTTCACACACCGAGTTCGCCGGATTTTCGTGTTTTCGACTAATAAATCTGTAGCTTCACTTGGCTTAATTTCACTTTGGATGGATTCATTGCGCTTGTATACCGGGTTGTTTGTGCTGCTTTAGCCATCCGGCTGATCTATGGCAATGTGTGACAACCTTCTTGTTCATGTATTATTCAATACCGCTAGAAGATCTTCTCACTGTTGGTACTCAGAAGGTTGCTTGATGCTGATGGTAACAACCAATATACTCGCATTTGGCCAACTATTCCTAATTTAACTCGTGATTCTCACAAAAATCCTCTACCCTCAAGTGTCTCACTGGCAGTGTAAGTCCGTGAAGTCGGGAATTGCGCAGAAACTTTATCTGCATCAGGATTTGAGAGTTTTAGCATGCAACGCCTTTATATGCTCAAATATGTTAACGTAAGTAGTGTATATTTGATGAGTAGGACCCAACAGACGCACGGCCGGTTTTCTACTGTTGATGTCTACAATGATGTCCGGACTCCACTGAGTCTGAGATAAACAGCGAAAATAACTCGCATGTGGGTTTTTCTCTTCAAACTTCGCTATCTGCTGTTCGTGTAGAAGGAACTGTGACCTGGGTTTGTTGGATACGTCTACCTAACAAGTGGCGACAACGACAGCTTCGATCGTATACCTCCAGCGATTTTTGATCTGTAAACACAATAATACTGTCTTCCTTCGTCATAAGGATGAGTATGATTTCTGCCACACAGTTTAGCAAAAAGTCGTTCGCTAAAACACGGTCTTTATCGTCCAACACACTCGTTCCCGCGCCACACGAGTGCTCGCGTTTATGGACCAAAATTCCGGTCCACAACACACCACCAGTTTCCACTCGCACATCATGTTCATTTTTACCTGGATTTTGTGCATAGCTGACGCCTTCTGTCGTGGGGTTTCCACCTACTATTCCTCGTCCGTCGATCGTCCGATTTTGTTGAGCGATAACTCGCTGTGAGCTTCAGAAATATCCTACGGCCGTGTTGAGCTATTCCACCGCGTATTGAAATCATCGCGCCTCTGATATCTTCATCCATCACATCCTACTTGTCATGTCCCGCCCGTTGGTCCGGTTCCGTTGAGCGACGCTTGTCCGGTCGCGCGTGTTGTCTGCCCTCTCGTCGGGGTATTTTACCGAGCGACTTGTTCATCCACCATATTCGCCCCTCTTTTAAGGAACTTGCCGCGGTTGTGTCAGAGTGCCAAGTGTATAGCATTAACCAATTCCTTACGAAGATTTTTGTTGATCTGAAAGCTCGTATTCTTGCGGTTTCAGACGGTAAATGGTCTGTCTCACCGTCCTTCAAATTTGCCAACGCTGCAGCCGGATGTTTTTCGTCGGCCGTAGTCTCTTATTTTCACTAAGTCTCCGATCTTGAGCTGGTGCTATTTATATGTGTTGTGCGTCACGTCCTACCGTTTTTTATTCGGGCATTGTATTTCTGTTGTCCGTTGAAGCACATGATGTTCCACGTATCGTCGTCCATCTAGTGACAATGGTTGCTCACGATCTCCGGACGCAGACACCAAGTGGTTCCTTGGCTTTCTCCCTATGTCAGCCCAAGTGGTGAACTCTGATTTGTACCATGCTTAATCCTGTAGTATCCAAGTAGTACGTGCGATAGTCCCTCTCAGGTGTTGTCTCTAGAAAATCGTGCACGAATGGGTTGGCCACTGTAGATCGGGTTCGCCTCCCAGGCTGATGAAGTCGCGACTCACATAGTCGGTGGCTGGAAACATTGGGTGAGATGGCCGCTAATCGAGTTCAGTGGTGTGAATGTTTTCGTTGTTTGGCCGAGTTGTCTGTGAAGTGATTGCACTTAATGACGTGGAGTGCTGATGATGCCCCACTTTCACTTACAACTCGGTTGTTTGTTTGCAAGGTGTGGACATCTTGATGCTGAATGTTTGAATGTGGACGCAGCTATGTTTTAGTGGTTAGGTCCGTTCTCGTCCCCTTGTTTTCTTTTCGTTCCCTTCCTACACAGGGTTTGCTTTACCATTCTTCATGGTTGTGTGGTAGTTACGCATCAGTAACAACCACTGTTGATGCTGAAGATGAACGCCACCCCAAGGAATCCATATTTCTGTCCGTTCACACAAACGATGGTTTTTGCCCTGCGCTTCTGTGTCATTGGTATCCGGCAGTGACCGGAACGCAGGTCTTTAGGGAATACCATTTCAACTTTGTTTAGATGTGCAAGAAGTTCTTCCATTTGGGGCATCGAGAGCGCGTCTTTGATTGACACGTGGTTCAGCTCTCTGAAGTCGATGCAACCTCGGTAGGTTCCATTCGATTTTCTCGTCAACAGGACCGGTGACGAGAATGGGCCGCTTGTCCGTTGAATTATTCCCTTCTCCAGAATCTCCTCTAGCTGCCATTCCACTTCTGAAATCAGGTTAAGTGATATCCTCCGGTATACATGTAGACATTCTGCTCTCAGCTGTAAGTCTGAGTGTTCCACCCATATACAAAATCCCTACTGGTCATCTGCGTTAAGGAATAATTGGACGAACTCACCAGCACACTCTCTGATGCTTGGGAACGGACGTTCTGGCAAAGATTTCATAGTGACGCTGCCCACTTGGCTTTGCTCATTAGTCTGTTCGCCACAAAACTTTAGGGCATTACCGTCAATGCACAGCTCGCTCCTCTCCAAGTCTGCGTTTGCCTTCAGTCTACACAGCATATCGGCGTTTATTATTGTTCCCTTCATGTTGTCACTTATGAACACTGCCTGTCACAGCCTGGCACCGCCCCCGTATCTACCACCGCCATCTTTTTCTTTCTCGATCAGTAATTTAACCGTGGAACGCTCCCACGACAACCCGTTACTCCCGAGAAACGGGAAGAAACTCATTCGTTAGGGCAGTGGTGGGCAAAGTGTTCTGCATGGTTACACACAAAGCAACGGTTACAGTGTTGTTGCTCACGTGTTCATTCAACTCGTGGTCTTCTTGGTTCCACATACATATATTCAAACCTTACTGCTTTAATCGGTTGCTTCACTTTCTCCTCTGGTTCGCTGACTTTCACCTGTCAGACTTCCGTCCGTCCGAGCAGGAGTTCTGCGATTCTGATCAGCAATTCGATGTCCGCGATTCCATAAGACACGATCATCCGAACCTTCTCCTGCAGTTCCTCTCACAAACCCTGGATGAACTGCCCCCTGACCAACCTGTTCTTCGTTTTCTTGTTCTCTCCTGGCATATCCAAAGCCGACTGCCGTAATAAACGTTGACACTAAATCAAGGGTTTTTGAGTATCACAAGACCGAGCCATATTGAAACGATCCGTCGCTCTCTGCGAGTCTTGTTCCTTAGTAAATTCCTGGATCAGTGCGGACCGTGTTTTTTAATAGTAGGTTGAGACCTTTGTTCGCTTACTCAAGGCATTGGCAGTCTTTGCCCGTCGGCTGGGCAGTAATCCCAGCGCTCTCAAATGTTGTTCCTCACCTTTGAGCCTGTTGCACGCTGCAATCGTCTCAAATTCCGACGGCCAATCTTCCACGTCTCCATCCGCGAATGGACTCAGCCACGGCAGTCTCTCTGCCTTGTTTTTAGAGTACGGTAGCAGTGTAGCGAAAAATCGCTCGATAAAGCATGATCTTTGTTGCCCAACTCACTCGTTCGCGCGCTCACGATGGCAGCGACGTCTGACTGCCAACCGCAAGTTCATGTCCTCCGTTACCTCGGTTATGAACATCTAGATATCTTTAGTCTGGCAATTACGACTGTCCACATATGACGTTCATGCTGCATGGTACCATACTGTCTTGTAATGTAGGTGTTAGAAACTTGATTATTTCTAGTGACCGTTTATTCACCCCCTATCACTTCAAACATTTTCCGCCACGCTTACATTCGCTACATTTAATCTACGCCAATTTAGAAATAAGCCGCCTCTTTAGAAGGTGGTTGAGTTTTTTATATCGAACATATTTTGTTCGAGTGAAGTTCGCCTTGATTATCGAACTACTACCTTAATTACTGTAAGTGTTGATTGATTAGGAACTTCTGTTTTGCATTTCTCGACTTCTTCCTCCTAGTTGATGCAGCTGGACTTTTCCCATTTCACTTTTATGTACAGTTATGTATATTTTTTCTGGATGCTTCATTGCCTACCTTTATACTCAATCCCATCTTGTACTCTGTTTAGGTGGACTATCCCAAACAACCACGACCAGTTTTGAGTCGTGAGTACGCGCGAAGCATGACTTTGCAAATCAGTTCGCCGCGACAATCTGCTCGTGAGTCTCTACCGCCAGCTTATGAGCACAGGGTATCCAGTCCGGAACCTGATTGGAGTCCGCCTCCGTTTTATGTGGACAATGGAGTAGGTTTCGTCTCTCCTTTATTAAACGGACCTCCGATTCATTTGATATTTACGTTTGCTTCATCCTGTATGATTTAAGTAGTTTAGTAGTTGTGATTTCAATTCTCCATTGTAATGTACCCAACCTGGCTTGTTGAGTTTTGCTGGTTGAATTCGGGTAACTTGCTCTTTTGACTGTAATGAGCAATCTGTTGTACATACAGTCTTGTACGTGGTATCTCAAGTGGTAGCCGTTGACGAGAGGTGCATTCCTGAATCAATGGCCGTCCTGTGATGAGGGTGCTTAACTGCACTTTATTATATGCTGCTCGGTTAACTTGGATCACAATCTGGACGTTCTAGTAAGATACTGTTCACATGTAGTCCGGTGGTTTATCTGATTGCTAGCATAGCTTCGATGTTCGATCTTAACCATACTTCGAAACGTAATGTGAACCGCTTGTTGATAAATAGATTAAGAATAATACAACGTTACGAGTAAGTTGTAACACTCCATCTTTCAACCACCGTGGGTGGCCTTCTTCTCCTTGTTACCCCCACTTCCTGCCTATATCCACAGAACTTCGACTACATACGCGGATAATGTCCTAACCTACTCCGTTTTCCGTATTTTTTTAAGCGCTGTACGTGTGTAACGGATAAAGACCGTATGTCGCCAACTATTGTAAACTCACTCAGGCCTTATACAGTTAGGCATCGGATCTCTTCAGTCTTATTTTTGGTCATCAGTGTTGTATGACAAGAATACCCACAGTCAACCTCAGTGTCTACTTTCCCTCTGTCTGACGTTTTAATGGGGTCTTGAGTCGCGATTTTCCCCATATCGTTGCTCGTGTCTTGGATGGTTATCTTTATTAACTACTGACGCCCACTCCCTTGCAGCATAAAACGCTTCAACCTGGTTGGTGATATCCATTTTTTGTGTTAAATGTGATCCTATCCCCAAACGTGCGAAATGCCAGATTTTAACGGCCTGCTGTTTAGCTCATCTCCGAGGTGTCAGAGTTGTCTATGTTCCGAAATTTTTCTGATTATGAGTTATTTGATGGGACAAAGTGTCGTCAGTTGAGTCCACTTCTAACGACAGCGAGCTTTTCTGCGAAAGCCGGATGTATCTTTTCCTTGTATTCTGTTATGCTGAACAAAAGTCCTGCTTTTTTGGGCGATAGGTGCTCATCGTTTATGGGCATTTCCTAATCGTCACTTGCATGCGACTGCTTCTTTACGACGAGCACAAGGGTGGTCAGAAAACAGCTGTTTCAGGATGGCAATCTGAAGGTTTCTGTAGCTAACACCCTCCCCCATCGTTCATTTCATTGACTGAAACGTGCTGTTTTATACGACACCCCGATGTTTACCTCATCCTGCGAAACCCTGAGTTGATTGGGAAAGGCAGCTTATGACAATTAAGCGATGGCATACAATTGAGATATCAGACAGCCGGTTTGAGTTTTGTTTTCCTCGATTCAGCTTTCGTCTCCAGTTGAAGATCTGAGGATGCACAATGTCTGTAGTTGGATACAATGTCAGCTGTCGTACATTGGCAATCAGAAGCAACTCTAAGCACTTTCATTGTGACTGGTGTTTTTGTGTACCTCCGTATTACGTGCTGCTCGTTTCCCACTTTTGTTTCTGCACCAAAGTTTGCCTTATTCTTCATTTCCTATGACTGCATGACAATCAGTAACCAATGGCAATCATTATTGTATTAATAATGAAAACAAGTCAGAAACACCTTGTTTACAAATGCCATTTATACTGTAGGTATCATGCGAACTACCCAAGCCGCTTTCGACCGGCTAACACAATACATCGGATCATCACTATAAAGCTTCGTTAAATACTCAAAGATACGTTACAAGAATCTCCCCGGTTGCTTCAGGAGAGCAAACCCTTTAAACAACATTCTGCATTACGAAGGCCTCTTCCGCCTGGAGAACAACTAATGCCATCAGAACAGCAGAGCTACGTATGGTTGGTTCCCCGTTTATAAACATTAACAGACATCCATCAATACACGTTCATTTGATGCCCAGCCGCGAAGCATGAAAAGTACCAACATCGACCAACGATGCCCCAAAAGAAACAGTCAATTTCAGCCGCACCCTCACGCAACAGAAATGGTGAACCCTTCATCAGATAGGAAAACGGCGCTCACCAAACCCCCCAGGGTACCGGTGCATGTAAATTGTCACCAGCGTTGGCACCAAAACATCAGTCGCTCTCACTAATGCGTAACTACCACACAACCATGAAGAATGGAAAAGCAAACCCTGTGTAGGAAGGGAACGAAAAGAAAACAAGGGGACGAGAACGGACCTAACCACTAAAACATAGCTACGTCCACATTCAAACATTCAGCATCAAGATGTCCACACCTTGCAGACAAACAACCGAGTCGTAAGTGAAAGTGGGGCACCATCAGCAAGACAGCTAGCTAGCTCCCTTACGGCCTTTCCCACTCCACGTCATTAAGTGCAATCACTTCACAGACAACTCGGCCAAACAACGAAAACATTCACACCACTGAACTCGATTAACGGCCATCTCACCCAATGTTTCCAGCCACCGACTATGTGAGTCGCGACTTCATCAGCCTGTGAGGCGAACCCGATCTACAGTGACCAATCCCTTTGTGAACAATTTCCCCTCCCTACGCAAATTCATCATCTGTCCACCTCGCACCCTATGCCAGTCGGCCACAGCGTCAGCGAAGAGTGCTTGGTGTGGCGGGCGACTAGCGGGCATCCTCAGTACATGACCTAAACGTCTAAGTCTGTACAAATGTGAGGATTGAACAAAAGAACTCGTTTGACAATCGCTATTAAATACCCGCTCCCTAACCTCCTGGTTTATTACTCGTTGGTCAGATACCTGAAGACGGTTCACATCTTCTACCCTGAATAGCCAGATTTCGCTGTCGTGTGGTAACACAGCCCTCACTGTTGTCGTGTGTGCACGACCCGTAAGCTTCCGAGGATACCTCTCTGTCGCCATGGGTGCCCCAGATTGGCTAATACCGCTCTAGCCAAAGAGGTACGCGCTTCTACTTCATTCTCTAACCCCCCTCCGCCCCCGTTGGTGCAGCTACCCAAGTGCACAAACCGATCGACAACCTCCATGACTTCATTATATAACGTTAACTCTACCTGATCACAGCAACCGTGCAGACGCACTCTGAGGCTGCAAAGCGCATTCCGAAGTGTTTAACAGAACACGAGATAGCGTGTAGCGTTATTTGTGCTACTTGAAAGTTGTCAAACCACAACACCTTGTCGTCAACACAATCAACATCGGCCAATATTCCACCATTTAGGAGGTGCATGCAGGCATCTTCGGAACGCTGAAGATAGTCCTCCAGTATTTCGTCCATGACAAGCCTAAACAGAAATGGTGAAATCGGTCAACATTGACGTACACCGCTGCTGGTGCTGAAACTGTCAGACAGTTCACCGTAACCTAACCTAACCTGAGCTGAAACATGGGAATGAAGTGCCAACAACACGTTCACATGGTTGGTCGATACACCCCTGCGTTTAGGCGACTCTAAAAGTGTAGATCGATCAACCGAATCGGACGCACCTTTATAGTCCAGAAATACGACGATTGTTGGCCGGCGGTACACATGACGCTGCTCCAGAATTCCACGAACAGTTAGAATGTGATCAGTACATCCGCACCCGGGGCGAAACCATGCCTGCTCCTCCCTACTGTTCACTTCCCGAACTGTAGTGGGTCGCCGAAGTTTATGGATGTCAGAACTGTAGAAATGACTAGGGGCATACTAATTTCTCTAGGGTTTTCGCAAGAGCCTCAGACTTCTTTCTTGAATATGGGAACCATTGCCGAGTGACCCAAGCACGGAGGAGTGGTCTCCGTCGTCCACACCGGTTGAAACTACTGAATCAAAGCCTACATTAACGCCTCCCCACCATCTGGGCCAGCAGCGCTATTACGGTTGAGAGCCAAACTGCAATTGTGGTCCTCAGCTTTTGCGGGTGGTCCTAAGTCTACCAACCAGGGAACTACGTTCCAAGTTTGTGACAGCAACACAGCCAAATCAACTCTTAGTGTTGCGCCCATCTCCTTTACGTTCTGGATTTATTATAGGTGTGTGCCATCTGCCCCGTTGGTAGCTTCACTGAGAGACGGTCGCCCGGGACCGCATAAGCTTGAAGAGTCTGCCGATGTTCACCGAAGCAAAAGCCATGTGCATTTCCTCAACTTTCTCCAATAACCAAGCCTCACGGTCAGCTTTTGGACTGCTAAGTTTGCTTTCTAGATTAGTTCGGTACTTGTGCTTCAACGAAGGTATGGTCAGTTTCTCAACAACCAGATCGTTGCTATCGGTGGAGTCGTTGCCCAGCAAAAATGGGAACTAAACAGTAACGCGCAAACGCATGATCTGAATCCAATTACGTGCTCCAGTAAGGACGACAGTCCTGAATGGGACCCTGCCACCTATAACTAACAATCATGTGGTCTACCTGAGATCAGGCCCGATTCAGAGAAGGGGGAGCCAAGAATACCAATGACGCACACGATGCCCCAAACTGGCGCTAGCTAAAAACAGCCCATGCTCAGCGTACAGCTGTAACAATCGCCCGGCGTTATCCGAGCGATGTGGTGCCATCCCCAATCTTCTACCGAAATCCAAGGCGGTCCACCTGGGCACTCGTAACTCCGGCCAGAATGGCTACAGCAGAATCGTGTGTCGACCGAAGGAGGGCGGTCAGATCCGATTTAAAGGTGTCTTTGACACTGACATGACTACAGTCAGTTGGAGCATGAACAGACGTAAGAGGAAGATTCCTGAAAGTTTCGAGTCTACGGATGGCCTCAGTTGAACGTGCCGAGCTGACAGGACAAGGCATACTGCTAACAGGAATCCAGTCTGCCAATGCGGCTTCTGCCGTCGTGCTGAGGACAGTACCTACAACAACCTGACCGGTAGCAGCGGCAGTCGATTTATCCAAAGCACACAACCAGTATCGGGTTCTAATCTCCGAAGTTCAGCAGACATCAACATCCAACGAGTCCAACGTTCGTGCGAGAGCGGCCTGTTGACCAATCTGTTTTAGAGTGTGAACGTTGAAAACAACTATATTAATTCGCATTCCAGGTGCAAGCAAGGGATGAGGGAGGACCGATGCTAAATGGTAGGAAATGGAACGTAGTGTCACTACGGTTGGCCATATCTGTTGTGGGGCCTGTAGAGTAATTAATTGAAGTAGGAGTCGGGATGGGTGTGCCAGCTAAATTTAGTAGAATAGTAGGGGACGGGTCAGCGGTAGCATGTTTTCACCTATCCACCATGCTGTATGCAGCAAGTAGAGCGACTCGATTCATACTGCGAGATGTCCGATGCAGTGTGGAATTAATAGTAAGTGTTGTGCGTATTCATGGCTGTGTGTGGATCGAGGTACTGCCAGGACGCCCACACTCAGACAGCGAAACGATTAGGGTTCTTAATCGAAGCCTTTGGATCAAAAGCCTGTACGGTAAAACAGCAGGTGTTTGCTAGTGTACCAAAACTGACATTTCTGTCGGAAAACGGTGCCAACTTTGACCTGTCCGGGTTGGGTGACTTTGTCGGTGTGATTGTCACACCGTCCACTTCAAACCAATAGATCACGGAGATGCGTAAGCCGTCACACCGCATCAAAGGCCAGTCTAGTTGTGACAGGGCAATATGTCTTGTTTGAAATAGTTCAAAATTTTGTATCCAACAGTAGCGGAAGCTCAGGTAATTTAATCGAACGTGCACGTGGAAACTGAGCATAAGCTTAACCAAAACGTCCGTCCGAGATCGGAGCGATGCCTTGCATATAATACGCCTGGTATATGCAAGTAGGAGGGGAAGACTGATGACAGTACACGGTGACTGAACGAGCTGGACACTGCTGTTAGAGCACGAGACATGAGGGTGTTGAAGGAAGTAAATCAACCGTTCAATAAAGTTAAAATAACTAGCACAATGGTTAGGAGGCCGAATATCAACTCCAAAGTCGAGGGTTGGAGCTTCGATTAGTCTGGTATCTGGTGAATGGAGTTGAACAGGTTGGAAGTATTCAATTATGCTGTATGACCGGGTATGTTTCACAATAGTGTTGTGATATTTTTAAGAGCTAACCAGCTAAGGAAGCCAACAGGAACTGCGGATCGAAACGAAATCACAGAGTAGACTACTTCGAAGTGTAATATAACCAAAACAAGGCGTCTTACTGTCCAAGTATGTCGATGATGAAGTCAATGATAGTCTCATAATATTTCTACACCATGAAATTGTGGACTTGACCACCTGATCTGTTGCTCAGTTTACTAGTCTAGGCCAACGTTATAAAAATTTATTTGTAGATTGTGCCTTGCTTTTGATATATCGCGGAGTTATTTCGTTGTCACCTTCTACCATGTGCCTTGGCATTAATTGTTCTCAAATCGGTTACTTTTGCGAAATTAACATACACTTTATATAGTTAAGGGGCAAGCAGCTGGGAGAAATCATTCTAGAAATATTTGAAACAGTCAGTCAGGTGACCAAAGCGGAAGCAGTAAAATGCAATTGATTGATAATTTTGATGCAATAAATGGGTGGTAAAAGATACATACATATTGAGTGGTAAAGGTCAGATATGGTTAGAAAAAATCTACAGAAAAACAAACAAGAGCTGAAATACTGTAAAAAGTACCGGTTGCATTATCACCAACAAAGTGAAAGGTTAGTCACCAACTGTTTCTGAGCGCATAAAGAGGGATTCAGTCGATGTATTGCGACGGCTTCAGCAATATTGAGAGCCTGCTTTAGNGTCCCATCCCTTGGCAAACTGGGGTGACTGGTTATCTTCACGTGTCAGAGACAGATCAAGACTGGGGTTGCTACCAGTCTTTCGCTAAATACTGCTAAACTGTGTGACCATCGCTTCGGAGATCAAACAGAGACCGTTGAAGATTTACCACTGATTGGGAGGTCCGATGTGACAGTTAGAGTTAGACATAGTATCAGATAAAATACCTTGTGGTTTATTGTTTGAAAACAATACGCTGCGATGAAGTGGGCTAAGTTCTGTTACGGATAATAGACTGTTTGACGCAAACTAATTCATTTTGTCAATATATTCGCGTATATCACAAAGTCATCGTAGTACGATATTTCAACGTCTGCGGCATCCTGAAGGAATTATGTTCATCAGCTATTTGTGTCTGTATTTTCCATCGTTTAAAAGTCGGTGGTGAGCGTTCAAGGAATCATTGCCATAGCTGCGGTGTGCGATCGGTGCGTCAACTGTGTTTTGAATTTTACCAATATTTTGGCTTGTTCTCAGCCTCCTAGCACTGCTTACTGGACACATCTCATGAAACCGACTTCATCACCACTGTGGCTTTCTCAGTTGTACTGATCAACAGACCCACTAATGTCATCTTACAAAGTCCACCTTGTTGGGAGATAATGGGAAGATCGGTTTTCTCATTTCTCCCATTTTTGTTCTGAATACTCACGAATGTGATTCGATCGAAACCTCGTTTCATAGAGCCAAGTGCGTTTGTACCTCTGATGGACTGCAAGCGAAACCGGAGATCCTGAGAAAAGCTTCATCAGAAAGTTGGACCACGAGGATTTTGTCAAGGATAACAGCAAAACGAATAGGTACAATAAACCAATCCATACAGTTCATAAGGATTATATTTCTATTATCGCAATTCAGGGGGAATCCTTTGGTGAACGGTATCTAGCTTTGCTTAGCGTTGGTCTTCACCATCATCATCATCATCATAGGCAGCAGTACATCAGTGGTTCACACCAATGCTTAGCTGCCATACAACCATGGAGAAAAAACAAACCCTATATAAGAAGAGAGAAGGAAAAAAGAGGGGGACGGAGAGGGACCTAACTACTGAAGATAATTACGTCTATATTCAAACATTCAGCATCAAGGTGCCCACACCTTGCGAACAAACAACTGAGCTGCAAGTGAGAGTAAGGCGTCGGTCTTGATGCGTACTTGCGTGGCTGCGCTTGGTTCAAGGGATCAGTTCTGTACATTCGGGAACACAGTCCGTTTGAACGTTTTGTTGCCCATTTTGCGTGTTGTTTTGTTTTTGATCGCAAGAGTGGAATAGATCGGTTACTGTCTGAATGAATTACCAGAAGCTTCATGAAGTGATTGAAACATTTTATGAAGCTAGTATATGAGTGGCTGGAAGTGTGACCTCCATTGTTGAAGATTTCAGTCGAGAGGTCACCCACTTGGTTCGATTACATCAAATATTTTTGCGTAATCATAACTCGAATTAATCGCCATCCGCCGACGTTTTGCTTACCTCAGCTTACTAATCAATGTTATGCGTAAAAGTCAGTCAGGCAACCGAACAGATTGTCAAGGTCGTGATTACTAATGCCCGTATGGTAAGGTAATACGCATTTCGACTCACTCTGTGACACTGTCTGATATATGCAATCTGCATGTCTACATTTGTGAATGTGGAGAGTACGCGAAATGTTAACATGTTCATTTTTTGTTCTGATGAAGCGGTTCAAGGTAACCTGGTTTTTCGAAATCGTTTAACATCCAACGACGACCATTTATAACAGTGATTCGTAGACGGCATCCGTAAAACGGAACGTGTATACACTCGTCTATACGTGTGACTCGTTCAGGTGAACCTGTGGATCCCAGTGCTATCACGTAAGCTAGTTAGTCTATTTTACTGAAGGGACAAGACATTAAATAGAGAGGAGGGGCCCGAACTCCGTTGCAGATGAGTACTAACGGGTCGCCATAGGCCACCGCGCCCAACATGACAGTAGTTCAGTCTGCATTTCTCTCCTACAGCCTTCCAGTGACATTTATTTATCACCGCTCAATAGCATTGCCGAATTTTCGCCTATCGGCCTTACAAATTAGCTGCTGCGGGACACCTAAAATACCACACCATAGCACGACTGAAATAGTTTGCACAGACCCATTCTCGTCTGGTCGGTTGTGTCAAGTACATAATGGCGATCATTGGATCATAGGCGGTTGCTGCATACTTCTAAGCGATGGAGAATATTGTAGTAGTGCAACAGAATCGATCATCCATATAATATTTGATGGAGAATAATGGCAGATACAGAAGTTTCGTTAAGTCGAAAGGTGCACAACTAGTCATCTACATCGTTTCGTTCACTGAGAACTTGATCACAGGAGAATAGGATGTCTAACGCAATCGTGTAACGAGCACAAGAATTGTACACATGATCAACTCCATGTAGTCATGTGCTACCACATACATACGAACAAAGTTAGAAGATTAAATAAGAGCATAACTTTCACAAGAGGAAATGTGTCATATTGTTGTGACTGCGACTCAAGGTTGAATGAACATGCTGGCTATTCGGCAGTCTTTTCTTCATGTTCTATCCAGAACTGTCCGTTGTTTACGTAGCTGCCTGCACGTAACCATATGCTAGTCGTTTTGAGCAAAAATCTTTCAGGTTTCTGTTACCCTTTTCTCCAAGATCTCTTCTGATCGTCAAAGAGGTATTACTTCATCCACAATACGCTCAAGCTGTTCGCTTGGTACACGCAATTTCACGCCGATTTCCGACTGGAGAAAACAACGTGGCGTCCCAGGACCAATTTTGCACGATCCGTGAGCATCCTTAACGTCAGTCGCTGAAACCGGATTGCCCTTCTTTCCTTGCTTCATCTGGTTGCCCGCTGTTTTTCGCCTACTCAGCCGCTGATTGCCTTAACGATAGTGCTCAGCTTCCGGAAACCGGCGAAGCTTAGTATAGTTACGTTCATGGCGTATAACATTCTCGACTGATGAGAAAATTCAATCCCCATGGTCTGGCGTAATGCAGTGTTCTTGAACTTGTCCGTTCATCTCGCTGAGACTGGCGAGCTCCGTGGGCTGTCTTTGAGTGCATGGTAGGCCAATCCCCCATGTGCTTAATTACACTGTATCCTATTGACTTTTAATTTGCAGTGTGCAGTGCGTATTGTTATCGGAATCATCGTTCTGCTTCATTTCTTCCCCCACAGGGCCGCCCTTTGTGACCGTTTCCAAGACATTCTCTTTCCGTATCGCAAGTTTCTACTTTGACGGTACTCAAAATTGGTCGGACTGCTTGCATTGATGTTCAACCCTGCGTAATAGTCCTACAACTTCCAGTGTTCTGTTTGCAACCGTCTTACTTTCCGTTTGTCTGCCACTACTACTCCAGACTGTGATATTTGCTTACTATAGTTTACAGACTTCTCTGTTAACTTGCGTCTTCACGATTTGCCGCGTATGGTTTCATGATTTTCTTTTTTAAAGTGCGCTTCCAACAATACTTTGTCTTCGTCACCGATTGCCTATGCTGACTTCTGTTCTTGCTAACAAAAATGCTGTAACATTCAATAAAAATGACTTTTAAACAACCAATATCCTATTACTGTCTTTGATTGAAAAGCGACAACTGACGTAGTGGGTTGGGATGTCTCCAAGATTGTCAGACGACTGCGTTTTGTCACTTGACGTTCACCCTCAGACCGATGGACCACAGCTGGTTTGTTTGTTGGGGCTTGTCAGGCAAATATGGTATGTACGTGGTTCAAACCGGTGAGCCCCATGCCACGAGCCAAAGTTCTGTTTTGATCGGCCACCACTCACCTGTGCGGGGCCACTCGCTCGCACTTCACCAATAAAGTTATCATTTCGAACCTTCTCGATTGTTTCCAACGCTTTCTGACAAATTGAGGTGGACCATTCTCATCAACTCGAACGAGCTATACCTCGACCGACAGATTAAACCAAAGTATTTGGCTTAAGAACAGAAATGTGAACGCAGCGGGTGACCCTGAGAGTGAAACCAATCGAACAACTCCGCCTAGCGTAACTTGGTGATGCCTCAGCATAACCCAGTTAATCATCGGAATACGCATATCGTCACATAACACTACGACTTCCTTCATCTAAACTATATATATATATATATTCATTTAGAAATGTACAACCGCTAGACCGACAGGCACCAGTGCCCCACCTACCTCTAGGGCATAAGCCATTTTTCGCTAACATTTTAATGTTCAATCAACGCGATCACACACAACGAGCGTGTGACCACTTTTTTATTCACTTCATGTGCATCACTGTATATTTCGACCACCACATCAGAGCACCTGTTGCAACCCATTTTCGTCACATCGCCTCTCATACTTGTTTTTACCGGGGTCACCGCCTCGACCATTTTCCTAGTCTCTTCATGCAGTTCATCCGTTCGGTTTCAGTGTTCGTTACTTTCGGCATATTGAGCACCGTCACAGCACTCTCGATTTTCTTGTAGCAGTATTCTCGATGCCCAATTCGTAGGGAAGATTCAACGGTGACCATAAGAAAAACAGCAGAACGGTTAATTGGTTATTGTTCACCATCGGCACCAGAACATCAGTCGCTCTCACTAATGCGTAACTACCACACAACCATGAAGAATGGAAAAGCAAACCCTGTGTAGGAAGGGAACGAAAAGAAAACAAGGGGACGAGAACGGACCTAACCACTAAAACATAGCTACGTCCACATTCAAACATTCAGCATCAAGATGTCCACACCTTGCAGACAAACAACCGAGTCGTAAGTGAAAGTGGGGCACCATCAGCAAGACAGCTAGCTAGCTCCCTTACGGCCTTTCCCACTCCACGTCATTAAGTGCAATCACTTCACAGACAACTCGGCCAAACAACGAAAACATTCACACCACTGAACTCGATTAACGGCCATCTCACCCAATGTTTCCAGCCACCGACTATGTGAGTCGCGACTTCATCAGCCTGTGAGGCGAACCCGATCTACAGTGACCAATCCCTTTGTGAACAATTTCCCCTCCCTACGCAAATTCATCATCTGTCCACCTCGCACCCTATGCCAGTCGGCCACAGCGTCAGCGAAGAGTGCTTGGTGTGGCGGGCGACTAGCGGGCATCCTCAGTACATGACCTAAACGTCTAAGTCTGTACAAATGTGAGGATTGAACAAAAGAACTCGTTTGACAATCGCTATTAAATACCCGCTCCCTAACCTCCTGGTTTATTACTCGTTGGTCAGATACCTGAAGACGGTTCACATCTTCTACCCTGAATAGCCAGATTTCGCTGCCGTGTGGTAACACAGCCCTCACTGTTGTCGTGTGTGCACGACCCGTAAGCTTCCGAGGATACCTCTCTGTCGCCATGGGTGCCCCAGATTGGCTAATACCGCTCTAGCCAAAGAGGTACGCGCTTCTACTTCATTCTCTAACCCCCCTCCGCCCCCGTTGGTGCAGCTACCCAAGTGCACAAACCGATCGACAACCTCCATGACTTCATTATATAACGTTAACTCTACCTGATCACAGCAACCGTGCAGACGCACTCTGAGGCTGCAAAGCGCATTCCGAAGTGTTTAACAGAACACGAGATAGCGTGTAGCGTTATTTGTGCTACTTGAAAGTTGTCAAACCACAACACCTTGTCGTCAACACAATCAACATCGGCCAATATTCCACCATTTAGGAGGTGCATGCAGGCATCTTCGGAACGCTGAAGATAGTCCTCCAGTATTTCGTCCATGACAAGCCTAAACAGAAATGGTGAAATCGGTCAACATTGACGTACACCGCTGCTGGTGCTGAAACTGTCAGACAGTTCACCGTAACCTAACCTAACCTGAGCTGAAACATGGGAATGAAGTGCCAACAACACGTTCACATGGTTGGTCGATACACCCCTGCGTTTAGGCGACTCTAAAAGTGTAGATCGATCAACCGAATCGGACGCACCTTTATAGTCCAGAAATACGACGATTGTTGGCCGGCGGTACACATGACGCTGCTCCAGAATTCCACGAACAGTTAGAATGTGATCAGTACATCCGCACCCGGGGCGAAACCATGCCTGCTCCTCCCTACTGTTCACTTCCCGAACTGTAGTGGGTCGCCAAAGTTTATGGATGTCAGAACTGTAGAAATGACTAGGGGCATACTAATTTCTCTAGGGTTTTCGCAAGAGCCTCAGACTTCTTTCTTGAATATGGGAACCATTGCCGAGTGACCCAAGCACGGAGGAGTGGTCTCCGTCGTCCACACCGGTTGAAACTACTGAATCAAGGCCTACACTAACGCCTCCCCACCATCTGGACCAGCAGCGCTATTACGTTTGAGAGCCGAACTGCAATTGTGGTCCTCACCTCTTGCGGGTGGTCGGTCCTAGTTCTGCCGACGATGGTACTCATTCTTAACCATGGGCAAACTCAGCAGTTATATAGTGTGTTATATTATTTAGTTTTTGCACGTGCATGATCGTTTTCTTAAATACGATTAATACTGTCAAATTGCCCCGGTCGTCTGAAACGAGTTATTCGAAAAGTGTTTTAGATCCAGTCTGGCTAGTTTCTCACAGTCAATCTGCTAATTTCGCCCCTACTAATGTATTCCGCAGCGTCGAATCAACGGCGGACTCATGTTCGTCGAGATTCAACAGATTACGTGATTAGGGCCTTAGTTTCCCCTACAAAACTACGTCGGAACTACAGGTTAAGACTAGGATAACAGCCCTATTGCAAATCGTCATCACGGTTAGGCGGGGCATAAGTGGACCCAAGGAAAAGCTTTTGAGATTTTGCAGGCTAAAGCTGTTCTTAACGATCCTTGCCAGGCGGATAGCACGGAGTGTATCGGGAACGAGAACCCAATCTACCAGCGTACTGCAGTGCTGAGGAATACAACTAACTAAGCAACGTCATTATAACGGCATTAAGCTTGACTTGGAGGTATTGTGGCTCGGGCCACCGCTCACCCCAATGGTGACGTGGACCTTTTTAGGAAACATAAATAAGAGGAATAAAAATTGATAAAGGATTAAGCGGAAGAACTATGAACGGTATCATTGCAGATACACCCTTGACTGCCGCACGTCGCCACTTCCGATTCGTTTTTTAACCAGCGACTCGAGTGATCACGAAGACTACAGCCATGAAGGCAAGAACTTTACACAATGGAACAGTGAGGAGCTTCATATCTCGTGACCGCGTCGTTGCTTAACCATTACGCTATTTTACTCAACTTTTGATGGTCCCGTGACCTAACCACTGCGAGCTTTGTAGCCTGATTGGTTGGCCGGTTGATCACGTATCCTGTGCTCCCACAGGAACGACCATACTGTCCACGCGATCATTCAATTAGATATGGGCTAGTTGGCGGAAACAGCGATGATCGAACATAAGAAGCCTGCTGATATCTTCGTCATCGTTTCCGAACCATAGAACCAAACAGAACACAAGCATGTTCGATAGTGACGGCCGTGGATTTACTTAGAGTGACAGTCAGCATTGGGCGAACAATAAGGGTGTCGACGATCCAACCGCTCTTCCGAAAACTAACCTTTGAAGTGAATCAGAAGAATGTTTTCAATAAGTCTAGCATCCAAACGATAGGGTGCTGACCTATCTGTTACAGCGCAAAAATGCAGAAAACATTGCAACTATCTCACGAACTGATAATTTCCAGTGTTTCATATGATCATTAAAAGAGGTGTTGAACTACTCGAAATTGTGTGCCAATCTCAATCAGATGGCGTAACCCCAACAACAACACTGAGTCCGAGGTTCGTCTTCCTCATATAACTTTATTAGATCGTGTGGGCAGAATCACAGTGAGGGTGCTAGGCACTAGAACGCCGTCCTGCCACAGTTGTTTGTAGGCCACACAAACCGCTGAACTCGAGTTCGGACTTTGTTAAATCTCAGTCAATGTGAATAATAATCGGGCTGGAACTCAGGAATTCTTAAAGAATGTAAATCCGTTGTTGTCGGAGATCGGAAGCCCACAATCAAGACATCAGCTGGATCTTGCAATCAGCCCAACAGCAATCTATGCATGGAAAGACAAAAACTGGTGAAAACATGGTGCACAGCTGTGTCGCATTAAGGAGCTAGCACGATCACACACGCTAACCAGCAATAGAATGCGACGAAGTGGTCCCCAATTAGATATCACTGAGAATACAAGCTAGCAGCGGAGTCTATTTAGATCTGCTAACTGGGAGATGCAGTAGGACTCCCAAACCTGATAGTTCACATGTTCAAAATTTCCTGTGATGGTAGTATCCAACGGTCAAAGGAATATTCTCTGCTGAATATTTTCTACAACAAAGTTCCGCGGTTATCCACCCCGAAGCCCTATCGGTAACATTAGAGTGATACTGGTAGAATTTTCAGCATGACGAGGCAGACAACTGGGGAAAACCTGTAGCGGCCACTTGCAACTAACCAAAAGACAAACCTTTCACCTTTACACACCGCGAGCTGCTTTTTTGATGTGACGCAAGGACCGTGTGTAATCTGCTGATAGGCGCTCCAAATCTACACAGATGTAGATTAGAGTGGGATTAGTAATTCAGGGTCGTGATGAATCAAATCCGAGACCAACTGATAAGCTACTACGATACGTACCGAATAATATGCAATCACGTTAGTTGCACGCAACGATAAGAGAGCTTGAACGTCAAAACCACTGAAACCAACGGCAAACGCGTCACACACCGGTGAGTTGGAGCATCACTATTATTCGTGTTCACCGAATAAATGTAATTCAGCTGAAAAGATTTGGAGAATAGGTAGGAGACATTTGTTCGAATGAATGTGTTTACAAAAAGGAGAGAAATTAGAAAGTTAGGAAGATAAAGAGCCACGTTCAGCCAGAGTTACAGACCCACGAGCGGATGTGAGATGAACAAATGGATGGAGGGAGGGTAAGACAACGAGTACCATCTATGGAGCATGTATGTACAAAAAACAATGGACAAGACAGAAGAAATGCAAATCCATGAAAAAATCAGAACCGCAGTGGGATCAGTTGCCGGGTTAGAAAGAGAGAATACGGTGATTAGCTCAAGTGATGTTTAAGAAATGCAAGTCAAGGTCGAATGTTTCACGGTATACGGTCGCGATATGAAACTGGACTACTAGGAAAAATAGCTCAGCTGGACACAAATGGAATCGAGCAACAGCGATCCAAAGTAGAATGATTGTCCGGTAGTGGGGGTAGAAAGAAGCCTAAGCTATGATTCGCAGAGCGTGGTACGAAGGCTAGTGTCAGGCAGACTGTGACAATGAAAACATTATGTACATACATCAGCATGGAGACAGCCGACTAACGGGGAATGGAAAAGGAAACAATGGCAACTATGATCACTGAAAAGCGAATGAGAAAGTAGAGCGCAGAAAACTGCAAGGCATACAAAATGATGCGATGCGACAGGGAAATAAGAAGGATATCAGTGACAAGCAGACGCGGTAAGATTCGTGTCGAGCTTCCGGGTTTTGGCTTGCAAACCAGCGAGTTATGAAAGCTTTTCTCAGACAGGAGAGACAATGGCCAGAGAGCATCACAATTTAAGAACAGCAAAATGCTGGAAATCTACTTTAGTGTGAGTGATCGGCAAAGCGGTTGTCGGATGCCCTGGATTGACCGCTGCACGAAGAACCGACTCGGTCCTGTGAATTCAATCGAGTCTTTGGATCTGGTCTGGAATAAGGCGCATTATTCGGAGCGTTGCCAACATCATGGTGAGTAGCTGTATGCGATCTACGACGGTGGCCTGAACTAGAATGCTCCTTGCGGGAATGATGCGGATAATGCGAGTGACGACTTGGGTCGTGATGCGAACGCGAAGAGTCTGAGGAAGATCGCTCTGCGTGATTACGTTCATAGCGATCACCATCAGCTCGGCTATGGTCAGAGTTATGCGGAGGATGGCGGTGACACCGAGTGCGGTCGCGAACTGAAGCGGATTCATTGGAGTGATACCACTCCTCGCGGCTACGATCGTGATGATGGCTTCGAGAATGCCCATTCCCGTGTCGGTCTGCATAGGCTGATCCGTGCCTGGAAATTCGTTCAGAATCGCGAGCACTGGATGATTGTCGGTTGTACGAGTGCGAGCGAGCGCGACAATCTCGCTTAGAGCGATCTTCAACGCCAGTTTGACGGTTTTGAGGGACCACCTGTCGTTCTCGTGAACTTGACGGGACTGCTACCGTTAGTTCCGGAACGAACGTCTGGTTGATAGGAGTAGCAGCAACGGTAGTGTTGAAATAAGGGAAACATTCAATGTCACTAGAGAGACAACTGATAAGCTCTGTGACGACAGGATGCGTCGGTTTGCCGTTGGACGCCATCTCATCCAATATCGGGGTACCATTGGGATCGGGGCTACAATCAGATAAACGTGAGCAATCGGCTGATTTGCACACGGACTGCACATCACAGTCTTGATCAGAGACGTCTTCAACCAATGATTCATGGTCTGGACGATGTTCAGTGGATGCAATGTCGCCGTCCACAATTGCAGATGATGCTGAGGTAGAAAATAACGCCGTTGACGAAATGCTATTCTCTTGAATCTCAGATGAGATGACAGAGGGAGTACAGTCTTTACCATCCTCTAATTCTTTTGAGTCGGCAAGCTGCTGAACCGAGAAACAAACGGTCGCATCTGAGTTCTCAACAGAGGTGCTCTCAACCTGCGTTTGTGAGCAACCTTGGGCAACTACTCTAAACCCCGCATTGTTCGAAATGTTGCAAGGGAGAGCAAGTGATTCGGAATTCCAAGAATCGTCACGAGCAACAACACAATTATCCTCCATGGTCCCAGGTTGCGAAGATGGCAGGAAGCCGAGCAGACCGGGCGGTTTCAAATCAATAGTTGAAGCGATCGGTGACGTTGTTGAAGGGTCGACCGACAGATTCAATTCTGTAGCCCGGATATTGCCAGTACATGATTCAGTGGTCGGAAGACAAGGAGCAAACAAATTGATTGGCTCAGGAGATACCGTGCGTGTAGCACCTGGAGTGACAAACTTGGAAACACTCATAACATTTACTTCAACAGAACGGGTCAGAGATAAATTGTTCAGAGAGCACTTATCTTCTTGAATTTCAGGGGTCAGCGTACACGCACTGACAGGAAGACTGTCCGGAGTGTGAAGTCGTGGCTGTTCCAAGACAATCAGGGCCACATAAGCATGTTCGGCATGCCCATTGACGACGGTTACGTCTGTGCCGAAAGCGAGCGCTGTGTCCTCAACTTGTGGCATAATCGACATGGAACTCAGTGGTGAATCTACCAAATATTCTGCCTCAAGGTAAACTACCGGGGAAGGACTTCGGTCAGCGACTGGAGAGTGAGGCTTAACATGATCGGATTCTTCAGATATCATGGATAGACGACTGGGGCAGGCAACATGATCAGTGGAGTTACATTCGACAGAACCGTGCATGACTTTGGATGAATCTGACTTTCTTCCAACCGAATCCGATGTACTTTGCATAGCGTCTATGGACTGGTTGTAAATTTCCGAATCCGAAAAAAAGCTAGGTTCCTCAGGACTGATTGATATTGCGGTTGACGCAGAAGCGACTCGTTTCCGAGTGGTGGTGCGTTTTCTCTTTCTAGATGAGCTGAGTATGTGCTTAATTGGCGCAGACTCAACGTTATACGTTGAACCATCGACACAATGTTCAATGGACGGCGCACACGTGGTCTCGATTGTGGGCAAATCTTCCTTTTCTTTTAACAGGAGATTAATCTCAAGATGATCGGTCAGCGATGAGGCAACCTTTTCGGAACTATGAACGATACGTGTCTCAGTAGATGAGTCCTCCGGAGGCACGTCCATGGGAACGGCGTTGGTGGCAACAGAAGTGTCTAGGCGAACCTCAGTGCAAAAGGTAACTGGAGGGGTTGACGATAATTCCTTTAATACTGGAGCTTCAACTGTCATAATAGTATCATTATGCAATCCCACTGCAATCGCTTCAGCCTTGGCAGATTCAAACGACCTGCAAGAGACCAGACCATGGGCTTCTACCGATAGCGCAGATGTAGTGATGTTGCCCGTAGGCTCCTTTTGATCACCGTGCACTGCCTGAGGCGAAGAGAGACGTGATAAACGACCTCGTCCACGTGATCCACGAGGGCGACCGCGCTGGGGAACGGAAGAGCATTGTGTCGGACCAGATGACGACAACTCGGCATAGGTAGTACCGGAATCCACAGTTACAGGCTTGCGATCGACCAGTCGCGTATCTAATTGGCGCTTGCGTTCTAACCAGTCGACAACACGAGCAAGTTTTTCTCCCTTTAACAAGATCATACGGAAAGTGGTGAAACGAAGTATCTGACAATGAACCACGAATCGAAACGCAAAAAAAATTTCGTCCAGATAGCACGCTATCTGGTCAAGCACGCATCTCGGTGAAACATTTTGGAATGAGACATACGCAACACATACTCACTTTGGATTTCTTAGCCAGTGGTGGCAGAGTAGACAGAAGAGCAACAGCTTGGTTGGTATTGTTAGTAGTCAAAGACAAATCGCTTTCGTCAAACGCAGGAGCGGGATAGGGCGTTTGGTCTTGTTGGAAAAGTTGTGCGGCGGTAAAATTCCGAACCAATGAGGTTCTACCAAACGGTGCATCCGGCTTGCGCAGAAAACAATAGGGCTGAATGTGAAACAAAACAAAATACAAAGTAAGCACCTAAGACATTCAGAGAAAGAGAGAGAGAGAAATCAGGATCAGAAGGGATCAGAGTAAAGAACGCACCCGAGTGTTTACTTTCAGGTAACCTGGTGATATTTCGTCGAACCGCACATCCACATCATCCAGACTCTGTGAGCGGTCAAACAACTTATCGCAGACAAAAAACAGTTGGTCACGCGTCCACCAGTCGTCACATTTGTTGCCAGTGATCGTCTCGACGGCGTGACCGAATAGGTAATGCTCCGCCTCTTTGCATGACAACAAATCTGCTGGACGACCACTCCGATAGGCAGAAGGACAAAGGACGACACAACGACCGCACCAAGAAGATAGGGGCAAGACTAAACGACTGGTTTCGTCATAAACCACCTCACGACGATGCCACAAGCGTGGCGATCGTTCTGACGGTTGCAAATCACCAGAGTATGTGGTTAACGGTAGGTCGTAGGGCCGGAGAAACAGACCACCTTCCATCCACGACTTCCCACTGAATTAAAACAAAAGTGAAAACCACGTCAGGTCGTTCAGCTCACGAAAAAAGATAAACTGCACGTTGTTTTCGACACTGACGACCACTAAGCATTAACATTCTGGGGAACATGAAATGTCATATGGACGCTGTCGATTACTTATCATCAACAACGCAGAAAGGTAGATAATTCTTGCAACAGTGCAAACAAAACCATTAAGTGACTCACCTCTATTGAGAATCTGTATCTGTATGTAGCCCAGATCGACGCCTAAGAGGTCCAGCATCACGGACAAACATGTGACAAAACATTGATCTATTACACAAAACACTCACTAACAAGAAGCAACACAGGTGGACAATGAAGGAGCAAGTATGGGTCACCTATTCGTGGTAGTGCAAGGACCAGGAGTACCAGTATACGTTAGAACATTGTACAGTAGGTCCGCTCTCCACACTTCCTTTTCTTATCACTGGGGCTCGTTTTTACTTTAACACATAAACAAACAATAGAGTTAAAAGATTACCTTCAAACCCTAAGTTGTAATTAGAAAAGCATTACTATGGTCGCAAAGGTACTCTCATCGACAATGATGAGCTCATAAAACTATCATAGGAATTAGGTACATCATCATCATCATCATGATGTACTTAATTCCTATGGTAGTTTTATGAGCTCATCATTGTCGATGAGAGTACCTTTGCGACCATAGTAATGCTTTTCTAATTACAACTTAGTGAATTAAGTACAGTTAGTACAAGTAGAGATCGTGCACAGGTCTAACCGGGCACGCAAACGTCCATCCTGATTTCCAAATTGGTCGATTGAATGGACCTCATTGGTAGTCCCATGTTTCGGATAAGAAAGTTGCAGCTAAACTAGAAAAACTATTTACATATATATGCTCGAATGAGAAAAACCGAAGCAACATACTCTCCATCTTTCCACAACCGATAGATGCGTATCACCACATATTCGTATGGACTCGTCGTGGGCCTGGATAGCTCCTCTGCCGTCGGTCCGCAAACGCCAGTTACAGTCGGCTTAAAATCAATGCGCGTAGTTGCCATACGAAGCGCACACTGATACCACAAACGACGCACTACAGCATAGTCGTCAGTCCGAATTTGGTTGCGACCGTCTGCACTCACGAGGCTCCAGAACTCGTGTTCACCCTCCACGGTGGTTTCCTGCAGACTGAAAACTGCAGTCAGGTCATTCATGGCCATGGCGGCCGACAACGAGCGTGGGTATTCCTACAGATAAAAAAATGAAGATAAAACACAATTGAGGAGCCAACCACGATGAAACACGCGAACTGCACTGCTACCAAAAAACACGCGTAGTCCACCAAGCAACGGCTTTGGAAATGCTTGATGACATTTGCGCACGAAGCCATCGGCAGTACTGAGACAGATTCAGTGGAGAACAAAGAACCTAAAGAATTGAGAAGGGTGCGCCAATACAACCGCTTATCGAATCCTCATTTTGTACCTCGAGGCCTGAGGTCAACTAGAGTTGCCAGCGTTCTTCTCTGTGCCTTGGTTCGGATTGCCCGCTAATTCATTGAGTTTGGTCTATTGTGCCTAAAATCATATTACAATAGACGGGACTTCCATAAGGATCGAGAAGAACAGCGGCTCATGTCTGTTTGAGTTAGTCACAGACGGGTCTCTCCGCTAAGCGTATAAGGAAAAAACACAAACAATTAAAACAATGAAGAGAGAAATACATCCATTACCGCACGCTTTATTGCAACGTTCCAAATTACAATGAATTGTCGAACAAATAAGTGAATCGCTGATTGAAGTGAGATTGTTTTGTCACTCAACTTGTTCGCCTGTCCATCTGTTTGCAGTCAGCTTTGATTTCTGCGTCCACGATGCCAGCGTTTTGGTCGTCTACACCCATGTATCAATTAAATGAATTCCCCGAACACAGCTCCTTCAGCATAGGTCGGTTCTATTTCATTTTTCGCCAGCACGATCACTTTCGAATGATCCGCGTTCGCCTAGTCACCCGGATTTGTGCAGTGATATCAAAACTGTGACCCAGGGTCGGTTCGTCTCATAATTAATTTATCCTCGTGCACGCGGAGACAGCCATTTTCTCGTCTCATTCATATACTGCTGGTCACATTCGTGACACGGCGTAGCGCAGATCATGACAAACTGTTCCGTACGATTGTTGACATTCAGTAAACCTTAGTGGAGTGCTGTGTTTGGCTTGTGACACAGAAACGCCTGGTGGTTGAAAAATCCTTTGCGCACCTTCGAATGTTTGGTGAACGTGTAGCGTTGTCATTCACATTTCTGACTTCGACGCGTTTAGCCGTTTATGAAGCTAATGAAGGTATCTACTAGCAGCGAACAATATTAACGGGGTTCATGTCCTTATCTTCAGTCTGGCTATAGGTCGGAACATGCTGTCTTTAAGGTGACAGACTGGATGATTACCATCGAACTTCAGAATAATGCCAGCTGTTGTTGGTCTGTGATAGATGGAAGTTCAAAGTTTACCACCAGGCCTTCGTATAACCGACACGTTGGCGGACGTTCAGTACGAACTTTTCAATTTCCCACGTGCGAAGGTTGTTCCACATAGCATGGCAATTGAGCGTTTGTTAATTTACATATATATGCAGAAGACAAGTGAGTTAGCAGCGCATAACAACTGGAAAAACATAATTCTGCTTAACTGCTTAAAAAAGTCAGAACAACCTGACTGCATTTGGGTGTTCGAAGGGACTAAGAGTCTCACACGTAATATGTTGGTCACGCTCAACTCCCAATCGACATCAGAATGACAGTCAATCCGGTCAACCAGCCAAACCAGGTTGATGGAGGGCACATCAACCCAAAAAATCACACGACACAAAAGGTAGAGAAAAAAGGACGGCTTATCTCGGTACATTCGCTTTTTGATTACTTTAATGAATGAGGTCACCCTGAAATCCGAAAGAAATTCACTTTCGGACTATCTTCTCGCGAAGGGAGTTTACGAAAAACAAGACATGCCAATTGTGAAGAAACGGGTGTAGGCTGCCTGAAACTTTGTAACATGTTCCAAAGCCTACTTCTGATCGGTGTAAGTATGAAAACCTACAGCATGCTGAACTGAAGGCGGGACAAGCAATGCTGGAAAACAGTCGAAATCATTACATGCGTTGGAACCCGGTTCTAGAAATCAATCACTTACCATCGTCAAGTCTGCAAGATTCAAGCAAACTGGACAAAAGTACGGCAAATCTCCAGCCCCACTGACATCCGTTTTTGCCACAAGACCCGACCACCGGGTAACCGACTCGGGTCCTCCCACGTCGTCTGAGTAGCTAGAGCCGACAGCCTGAGCGGCTACGAGAGCAGCCTGACATAACTGAGTAACTGGTGTCCCAGTGGACGGTTGGGATTGGATGGCTTGCTGTAGCGCCCACCATAAACAAGGCAGATGTTGCCACGCGGCGCAGTGATCACACTGGACCATTGCGTGACCACCTTCAACGCGGAAACCACACAGACATCGGATGACCTCAGCACCACGTTCGAGGGCACGGCGGTCAGACTGTAAGGAGGAGTGGTACCAGAAAAGTGGCACAAAAACGTTAACGAAGCAATATTCGACTACAGTGCATGAACAAAGAACGAATACTGTTGATGCAGATGAACAAGGATGAGCTGTTTTTCCAGAGCAATGGTGTGACTGATTCACAGGAGCAATTATACAACAGAACCATATGTTCAAAAAATGTCCTCCTAACGGTGGTCATATCATCAAATCATGACGAGATGTCAAGCAAAAAAACGTTAGTTGTGGTTACAAAAAAACGGAAAGAACCTCGTTAGAATGAAACAAACAACTGATTCGGCTTTTGGGAGTGTGACTCCCTTAAAACATGAAGAGGGTAGACCAGCAACTAATACATCCGTGATGTAACAGTTTCAACAAAGCAGGCTGCTGTCACTAGAGTAAACATACGGAAGAACAAGCACACCTCATCGAAGCGAATATTACAGACAGTCACGATAACGAGAAATTTTGCGATTAAACCCGAATTATCCAGTGATGTCTGTTTGATTATGAGTACTGCAAGGCACCTGATAGTGCATGCAGACTGATACGTTTGTTATAAAATCGCAACTAACTCATGAAAAAGTTGGACATATATCAGCAAGCCCTACAAGGTTATATCCCGACCTATACTGCTACCTTGACGTGGTGGTCGGGCTTGTGTACTGTTTTGATCCGGCGGGCTATGCTGACTAGGACTCCGGTCCTTCCAGGTGCAACCTTGTCAGACAGGCCAAAGGGGAGCAGTCAGACGAAAAGCAGTTACACTCA